>BMAO01021862.1:0-149051 GCA_019973975.1 Trichonephila clavata
GAACATAAACAACAACGTGGCGTGTAGCACTCTTATATCAAAATACCACCGAGAAGGTCCCGTTTCAAAGCTTCTATTTTGCTACGAATTTGCGGAACTGTTCGATCAATCCAATTTTTTTGAATTCGTCACAAATTTTTTTATCCACTTCTGAATCCCGGAGAGTTCCATCTAACTTTTGTTGTATTTGTTGATTTCCCCAGATGTGTGTTAATTAAAATTCCTATTTCTTCAATGGACCACAACGTGCATATCAATAACAGCAGCCATCGTTGATTAAAGGAATCTCGGTCGCAAAACATAATGGAAAAATTTGAAAACGAACTCGCTTTTTCTCCGCATTTACCCTGCTCCAAAGCGGGTACAGAAATCAAACCGGTATAATACTGGCTCGTCGTGTAAAAGAGTATAGAGTATATCAATACCGGTATTTTGCCATCAATTTTTGTCCATATCCTTATAGTTCCGTATATTTAAAGTCACTTAACGATCCTCCGCAAATATTGTGACTCCTAGTGATCGCACACAAGGTCTGAAACTGTATTCATAATCTGGAGACCAACATACAGGACACCTGTAGCCACGTGGTTGCCGCACATGTTGCTGTATTCAGTTACATCCTCTCAAAGATTCCAGGTGTTGTATTAAATTTTTCTATGACAATAATTTTCCAACGAAGTCCACTTCTTGAATGCCACGTATCCAACATAGTTATATCATGGCGGTCCTGCAGCTAACTCTTTTCTCTCACCTGATCTAAGTTCATTTGTGGACTTTTTTCTTCTGAGAGCTTATGAAATCCTTAGAGAATGCTAAACCTGTGGAGTAGGTGAAAGGTCTCATATCGAGAATCTTGAAATTTTAGCAGATTAATTAACACAGAGCTAGGAATCTTTGAGTGGGTGAGCTAATGTTCTTTAACACGCATCGCAGCCACTTTGAGCACCTTTTCTCTGAACAATAAATCAGATTATGGAATTGTGTGGGGGGGGGAACCAACCACTTTTTTCTAATAATTCCGGAGATAGGCATCCCAACATTCAATCCTTCCCGGAAAATAAGAAGTTAATTGTTGTGTATACAAAAAAGTATAAATACATTAACTAATATTTCTTAAATAATTTTGAGTAATTTATTAAGCATTTTAACATTTCCTAACTAAATCAGAAACATTGCTTTCAATAAATTATCAGCTATATAATATTACCATAACTACCTTGAAACATAAAAAAGATTTTTATTTCACGTTCTTCTTTAAATGAATTCCTGATAACAAGTTTTCCAAACATTCCCCCAATATTTTCTAATTTATATCTCGGAAAAACGTAACCATATAATCACGCACTTTTCTCGTTAAAGTAAAAAGTTTTCAAAAGCGCTGTGAAACCTTACAACTGAAAGAATCTTGCGTAATCTTCAGTACTAAAGAAGAATTAACTTTGATTCAACGAAACTCTAATTAAGTATTTCAGAAATCACATTCCAAGAAACACAAAGAAATTTTCGAAATACTCAGAAGTTCTCAAAAACATCGACAGTTTATTTTTTATTCTTTAGTTTCGATTTTTTTTCGCTTGAAAAAGAATCTTCTTTTAAATATAGGAAACAGTAGTTCGAGGGAAAATATTACACATTTTTCTTATAACTTAGCAATCATTTGCCATTTTACCTTTGAAATAAATTCTCAAGAAATACTTTTTTAGCCGAATATCTGAACAAGAGAAATAAAATTTAAATTCAATAAAACTTTTAAACAGAACAAAGAAAAGAGAGCGACTATAAATGTTCTTAAAGTTTTCATTGATTTCTTCGAGTGATTCTGAAATATATTTTTTTCATGTGTCGTAGAGTCCCTAATCTTGACTAATTGGTACTTCTATATAGGCCGTTGTAATTAAGGAAAAAGTAGATTAAGTAAAATACCTATAGAATAACCCAGTATACTTAGCTAAATACTTTGCACAGTAAAAAGAAAGATTTTGAAACAAGATGTAAAAAAGGCACACAATAAACTCCATGAGAAAGAGTTTTAATTCCCTCTGCATTATTTCCATAATATTATGACCTCGATCAATGTGTGTGTGTGTGTGTGTGTGTGTGTGTGTGTGGTTGTGTGTGGGGTGTGTGTGTGTGGTGTGTGTGGTGGTGTGTGTGTGTGGTGTGTGTGTGTGTGTGTGTGTGTGTGTGTGTGTGTGTGTGTGTGTGTGTGTGTGTGTGTGTGTGTGTGTGTGTGAAATCCATTACCTGTTCTTTATAAATTTTCTTGCTTGAATTTCAGACATTCATTGGCATTGGCGTCAAGAAGTCGCTTTTTGTGGGTGTAGTATATATAAAGAAACTTTATACATGCTTGCTTAAAAAGCCTTCATGTTTATTCTGATTTTATGCAAGAATAACTGCTTGAAGAGGGAAGTTTTAGGAGTTATTCTCCCTTATTCTCCTGCATCCAATAAAAACTTTGGGAAAGTATCCAAAGGGCCTGCTTACTGCGGCGTGCGTGAAAACAGACACAAATTTTCTCTCACTGACAGAAGCTTTACACAAGATAAATTATAAATCCATAACTAAAGGGTAAATGCATTTAAACTATATAAAATAGCATTTGAGTATTTTATACAAAAAATATTAAAGTGCTCTAACTCAGGGACTGTTTTATTTTTCAAAAGATATGCTGCTTTTTATACAAGGATTGAATTAAATATGTATTTTGCGCAGACCTTTAACTTTCGTTTCCTCTTGAATGAATTTTAAACTTTGAGAAAATGAGACTGATGTGTAAAAACATAACGGAAAGAAGTTAGAGAAGTTATATGGAAACTTTTCAAACTCTAGTTCTTAGAACAAATACATTTCCTTATTTATGACTAAAACTAAAACATTATAAATTCCCCAAGTTCTTAAGTGTTGGATTAAATTTAGAATCTAATTCAGTTTTGGATGTAGAAATGTATTGCTCTTTTTTTCTGTTCGCATCACTGGAGGCTGTGATTCGTTCCTCTCTTATTTGAATTTCCTCCTGAATTTTTCATAAATTTATAGAGAAAAACCGTGTCCCATCAGACATTCTAAATTCGTTTGAAATTTCTTTTTATCATATTCAGTTTTAACATCTTACGTGGTATAATAAATAAAAAATTTTCATCGGTGAAATATAAAAATTTTTATTTTTCCTTGAAGTAAAAATATTCATTTAGATTGCATATTAGGTTTCTGGAAGCCTCGTCAAAATGCATAAAAGGATATAAAGATACTGCTGGATATATAATACTATTCACAACTGATTAATAGTGTATATGTATATGTATAAAAACAATTGAAGGGAGAAACGTTTTTTTTTTTTAAAGAAAGGACAAAATAATTAAGGCCTATACGCAAATAAGGTATCAGATGACAGGACACCTCTGCCACACCTGTGATGTAATAAGCAGAGAATCTGTGATCAACTTTGTGTAGAGGCTGCTTGCTGAAGCCTGAGAAGAAAGGATGTTTTGAAACATCATATCCAAGAGTATTTTTTTTTAATTTCTTCTTTTACCCATCGTATTTTTCAATTGTCAATGTCTAGATGATGACTAAGATGGCAGTTAGTTGGAAAGCTCGAATCAAGTCAATCACCAGCTACCTATTGTTGGGACCTTGGTGTTTCGAGAAATGTGGTATCCACTGTGTAGAAATAGTTCATAGAGATAGGAACAGTGGTTCTCCGACCTGGCGAAGGCCATAAAAGAGCAACAACGCTGGTTAAAGACCATCATTTAAGAATTATGGTTAAAGGGGATAGGGTCTGACAGCAACACGACTGTATCACAACCTTTATAATGCAGCAGGAGCATCCTTTTCACGGATAACAGTCTCCCAGAGACTTAATGCAGGTGACCTGTATACCAGGCGCTCTGCAGTCTGCATCCCTTTGACTGTGAACCACATAAAAGCTCGTCCAGCATCTTGCCGAAAACACCTGTCTTGGACACACAAACTTTAATCCCAGTGAACACATACGGGCCTTACTTGGACACTCAATTACAGCATCGAAGACCAGCTCCAATGACCATCGATGACCTCAAGAGTGCCTTGGTGCAAGTTCGAGTTTGGTTGCTACAGGGGTTCATACGGACCTTGGTAAACAGTATGAAACACCGATGTGAGAGTTGTGTTGCTGCTAGAGGCGATCATACACCCTACTAGACATGCTTTTCTCTGATTTACAGGTTCTCAACTGCTGTGCTGGACAAGTGGTTCCCTAATTTAGGTTGCATGTTGTGTCTATTTTTGTTTTTCTATATATTGGTCTTATATCGGACGATATTTTGGACAAGTTTGGTTTTATTTGCTTTGTTAGTTTTATTTTTATTTTAAAAAAACCATTTGTGCCTCTTTATTTTTTTCACCAGCGTATTTATATTGCTTAACTTATATCAAACGCAAAATATTCGTTAATTCTAAGACAAATTTCAAATGAAAATTGTTGCTCTGATTTAAGGTTGTACGAGACACTGAATATTTTATTTTTAATCACTCTTCCTGAATTTACATCAGAAGCAAAATGTTTTTAAAAAATACATTTACAGCTTTCAGTAATTAAAAATTTTCATCTTCCCATCTCTATTTTAAATACATCTTGAGAATTTAAATATAAATCAATACATGTTTCAGGGGTTTTTTGACATGCAAGCATAATTGAAGAAAAAAAAATTTTGTACTTAAGAGACGTAATTTTATTTTTCTAAAAAAACATTTAATTATAAAAAGAGATTACAGGCAATGTATGATTTTTAATATAAATATTACATATAATTTTAAAAACTGGTTTTTTAATGCAAAATTGTGTTTAAAATACAAAACGAATTACTTACTAAAAATTAATGCAAACTTAACTGCAGGCTATTGAAAATTACTGTCTCTAAGCGCAAAAATTGTTATTGATTAATAAATGTCTAATTTTTGCTTCTAGTGAAAGTTACCAGATAACAGTAAATACTGTAACAGCTTTGAGTAAGGGAAAAGTAGCCAACGACTCCAATTATTTGAATAATAACAAGTTAATTATTGAACAATTACGAGCAAATGACTACTTGAGGGAAAATTGATGTATGTATTGAATGAAATATTATAAAAGATTACTTGCAATAGTTGAAAATGCGCTCATTATAAACACGTTTTTTATAGCTCTCCAAAAACTGTTTTCTAGAACAGTTCCACAAGCAGAATCTCAGGCAAATAAAGTCTCTCTGTCTTATCACAAGCAGATTCCAATATCGACTGACTTGCTTCTAAACTCCACCTACCTTTAAATAGCCTCATGGAAATTTCAAGGAGACTCTATCATAGGTCTCGATGGTTCCTTGGCGATATAATTTTTCACCAAATTTTTCCCCAAGGACAATAAAGTCGCCAATCTGGTAACATTGGTCACATCTTCTAAGGTTGCTTTCATCTTATTCAAGTTCATGCTGGGAAGCGAGGTTCACCTAAAAAGCTCAATTTTTCCAGGAGGAGAGCAGTGCTACAGGGAAAACAATACAGGTTGTTTCAATGTGTATTTTTAATTGGAAAATTCTTTTAGAAAACTTTACCTTTTGTGCATCAATTCCCTTTTTAACTCTCACAATTACATTTTATTCAAAATATTATTATCAATGCATTAGAGTAATTGCATTTTAGCCACCACTGGTACTAATATGTATAAATCGATCATCACAGAGATATTGTCCACAAATTATATATATATAATTTGTGACGAACAAGTTGACTCCAACAAATTAATCCATTAATGCCGTAAAATTTATTAATACAAAACATTTATAATGACAGAAATGCAATATTACATCGCATATATTTGAACAAATAGAAGGAAAAAAATGAACTATTGAGCTTTTAAAAATTGAGATCAAAAACTACTATTCGAGACTAAAACTGAAGGGGAAGAAAGACGATGAGTGTTCAAAAAGCATCTGATCATTAGTTATAAAAAATATTCAGATACACATAAGAATCTTTCACTAATCTTTTTCGCAGTATTGCCACATATTAGTAGCCGGCGTGTCATGAGTTTGAGCCCAGTACCGCTGAAGACCCGCCGTGTAGGTTACCGATGCCCGTTTAATCTCTCCAGAGCTCAAACGTTCTCTTGTTGGTGTGGTAGTTAGGAGAGGAGTGCCAGCTCAGGTGTCGTCCTTATCACTTGGCCATGGTTCAAAACTACAAGATCCGTTGCCAAAAGCTCTCGAGTAGCTCAATAGTGCGATGTTATTATTCACTCACTCACACACTCCAACGGAGTAAGAGGTACATAAACTTTTTGCACTATGAAACACCACGAGGGTTATTGGCAGAATACCTAGGGGAACCGAATTAACCCGAAAGGGGTTTAGAGCTACAAACCCAGGAAACAACCAACCCCGCTTCAAACTTTATTGAAAAAAAGACCTTTCAAAGGCAAATTCACATTACACATACATTACCACATAAAGCAAGTTAAAGATAAATTCCCAATACATACATAATTACAAATGAAAAGTAAAAACACGATATACATAAATATAATTACATGATACAAATTATATATATATATATAAAGGGAAATTCAAAATATGCATACACAATCACACAATTCAAATGTACAAAGCTGATAGTAGTAATAATAATAATAATAAAAGAACACAAATAGGGCAAGAGAAGAGGGGGAAAACACATTCCAGCATCTTGCAATTACATCAATAATAAAAATAATCTCTAGCTGACGCCACCATTTCCTGATGATACTCCTTCACATTAATTTATCCTTCAGAAAAAAAGGATTCTGACTATTGGCGATGGACCTCCTAATGTTGAGCTTCTATCAAGTGACAAAGAATACTCTTGCGCTAGTACCCATCTCCAAACTATCACACCACGCCAATAGGATGATGTTTGAGCTTCGACAGATTTAACGTGCATCAGCCCCCTCTGCGCAGCCCGTGTTTAGTGGCATCAGGACTCGAACCGCAACAATGACGCTTCCGAAAACTACACTGGAACATTTCTGAAGCGATGGCACATTGCTGATATAAGTCGCATTCTACACGAAATCTTTTCTAAATAAAAATCTAAACTCTTTTCCCGTTTTCTTTTCTTTCTGGTGATTTTCACCAAGAATCGCCAAGTCTTGCCCAAAATTTAATGTAGAGTGTCACTCATCTAACGCCGTTTGCTCCTACTTACAACTTATGAAAGGTCTGTCGGAGATATATGTGGACGCGTTAGCCTAGTGGTAATGGACACAAACTCGTGGCTGGTGAGGCATGATTTCGAGAACTATTTCCACAGAAGACCTGCCATGTACAGACCTGCCATGCATACAAAATCTGTCGAAGGTCAAAATCCTCCCGCTGACGTGGTGTGATAGTTTGGAGAGGGGTGCCAGCTCGGATGTAATTCTCGTTACTTGATAGAGGTTCTAAATTTCAAAATCCGTCATCAAGTCCTTGTTTCGCTTTTTACTACTGCGTTAATAAATACGGACTCACTTAGTCGGAGTTTGATCACTTTGTTGCGGCCCCAAGATTGTGGGTATAGTTTGAGACGCCGAATCAACAGACATGGTTATAAAAATAATTACTTTTATTTCGATTCAATTAATGTATGATCATTTAAGATTATATAAACCTGTCGCGGTCCTTCGACTGAGGGTGTGAGAGGGTTCGAGTAAGAAACAGACATTATCTAAAGTTAACCACTTTTATTTAGCCTTTAACATTTATGAGAATTAATGAGAATGCACTCTGATGACTAGACCCGAGGAGCATTAAGACTTATTGATCTTATTATATATATAAATACTTATCTTATGTATTCTCTTGAATACTCTTACTGCCAACTTGCTTAATCATCAGCCGTAAGGTGGATGACTTCCACCTTTCTCTGAATCCTTCCCTTTGGAATTAATAAGATATCGCAAATAAAAAAAATTGCGTGTGTGCTTGTGAGCACACGATAAAAGGGAAAATTTCTGATTTATTCTGGGCGTGAGAATCCATTTCTTTGGATGTAATACCTTCTCTTTTACGACATTTTTGCATGCGGGCGTTAAGTAGTTTCCTTTTTCATGCCCATTCATCGGTGGATTTGTTTATTTCATCGAGTAAAAAGATTATGTAAGGGGTTATGCTTAATTAAGCATTCTTATATATTTATATATAAGTATATTCGATTGAAATGTCAATTAGTCTAATTTTCTAAAAATATTTAAATGTAAATTACTTATGTAGATAATGTTTATAAAATAAACATGTTTATATGGTACTTACGTACTATGGGATTAATGCCAACGTTCAAGATAACTCACCAAGTGGGCAACCCTGATTTAGCACGTGTCGTACTCGTTAAATTGGTAGCAATGTATTTCTTTTCATATAATGCCGCCGATACCATTGCAATAATACTTAAGTACCGTTTATATAACTTATATAACGCCATATACTATGTAAGGCTAGGAAAACTGATGCCTTGAGAACCGTTTACTTTTCTTAAAATTCTCTCAGAAAATAAAGGGAGAGGATTTGTACTTTTTAACAAATAATGCTTTTATTTTCTCGTATTCTCTCTTACTTGTCATTACCAATAAAATCCAAAACACACACACACATTGGCAACTTTCTCACTAATTAGCTTCGTTAAAATTTAGAACTTTAATTTTTTCGGTGCATTTTTGTGCTTAAATATAAGCTCATTTTGCCGAATTAAGAAGAGATTCAATATTTCGTTTCTTCTTAACTTTGATCTCTTACATAAAAATAATCGGTACTTAAGTACTATCGCAACAATGCCAGCGTTTCCCCCAATTACCTTCGCTTGTGCTCCACTTCTCTCTTTTAGTCGATGAGTGGAAGTGGTTTGTATGCCAGTAATATTTAAATAAAGAAAGTTAAATCTCAACTGAAAAAGTTTACATCAAATTTTTACCTACAACAAAATACGCGCCTAAAAAGTGTTGAGCTCAAAACTAAGCTAGCGTCACTGACCCGATCACGTTTGCTGACTGCAGCCGAATAAAGCCGACTGGCGTATCGCAGCCGAACCTGACGCTTAATTTTAATTCACTATTCAGCAAAAGGCGCCAAAAGAAGTTATCCCTTCAAAAAACGTTGGTATTTTCTTTATGGAACACAAGAAAAGTAAGGGAATATCTTTGTGTGCTTATTTGTAAAAATTTGAAAATGTAGCCAAGCCTTTCGGACACCTGGTGTATTGGGAATCAATTATATGTAATACTGTCATTGAATCGACATAACTTACCAGCATTAAAAATATTTTAACTTCGATTTGTAGAACTATTGTAGAATTTTTAGAAAAATACAGTACTATTGTAAACACTAGAAAGAAGTATAAAAATATGAAACATTTATAACATAGCGCATTTATTATAAAAAGAAAACAAAAAAAAAACATCAATACACATATTATTTATCTTTTGTTACTTTTTTGGCTTAATAAAACGATTTCTAAGAGTCCGTATAAATCTTTTAATGAGGAAATTAAATTTGATTTTGCATATATTTTATGCAAGGAAAAAGACAACTAAATACTCACTGCTAATTTATTTTTTTTCATAGACTGCCTCAGAGAAATTAAATCTCATTAAAATATGTATTAATTACTTATTTATAAAGTAATTGCTTCATTAATTTTTATTAATTTTACTAATATATAACTATTTTATTAAGCATATTTATTAATTATATAGCAAATTATTATCTTTCAATAACTTTTCCCAACTAGAAAGTAGTTTATTTTTGAGCTGTTTATTAATATTTAAGGAGCTTTAATCAATTTTCGTCTCAAATAATGGAATTTTCATCCTATTTAATAGATGTTTTTAAAATCAGGTCATGTACAATATCTAAGCTACTCTTTTTTTAAAAAAAAAAAAATAGGTTGCTTCATGAAGCCTAGGATCGCTATTTATTTATTCTGTTCGAGGATTGAAACAAATTCCGCTTACTCAGATCTTACATACCTGGAAATTAAACGAGTGTGTAGTAATAGAAGTAAAAAGCAGCACACAGTAGAAATAGCATTCAAAAGTCACCCTTTGTACTCTAGAACTGCAAGGGAAGGGCAGTCACTCATTTTGATAACCCCCCTGGTGTGGTGCTGATTCAATACCTCGACTTAAGCTCCCCAGACATAACGTGAACTCGGAGTTATGTGATTTTCAAATCTCGTCAATTCGTTTTTTGTTCAGTTACTCACTCCCGCTTCCTGTTTAGCTATTGTACATATTTGGACGAATCGACTCTTAGCTATAATAATTTACTAGTGTTATTTTATTTATTAGTTTTATAAAAACTGTTCTTTTTTGTTGTTCCTCACTGAAACTCAGGTGGAATTAGTACTAGAGCCTGATGAAAATGGAAATATGATTGAAGAAGTTGTCGATCTTACTAGGTAAATAAATTCAGAAAAGGAATTGATGATGTTCAAGAGCTGCAGGATTCCCACAATTAGCAGCTGACAATTATTGATGAGCTCATAGAAATCCAAGAGCAAAAGCAAGATATTGAACAACTTGAGTCTTTAGGCCCAGTTCAATCAGAAGATCGAAAGCAGGATGGGAATTTGACAGAAGGCTTCAGTTTTATTGAAAAAGGGTACCAGAAATTTTAAAAAATACTGACTTCATTGATGAGCGTATTCTTTTCAGCAAAACAAAGGATAAAAAATGTTATTAGCATGCAACGAAGAAATTTTGCGGCGGAGAAAATCTTTGAGTTGGTAGACTATTTTGTTAGATTTTATTAAAATTTCAACATCAAAATAATTTCGGTTTGTGATTTTGTATTTGGAGTTATCTTAAGAATTTTTGAAACATTTTCCTCCCTAAATTATTATTTTCTCTTATATTCGATCCTAACTAATTGTAATTTTTATGTATTTATGTATGAAGTTTTACCCCGACTTACGCGTTTATCATTCAGTGCCACCTATCGCGTTCTCTGTATTCTTGTAATGGAATTTACGATATTCACAGACTTCTCGTATACCAAAAGAAATCTAGAGGGATGAGAATCAGCTCTAGAAGGAGTAACATTTATCAAATCTCTCTCCAAGGGTATTAAGGTTGATTAAATGTAAACTGTGTATCATACTTCATGCGTAAGAAAATAAAATTTGGGAGAGTAGATTGTATACAATTGCAATATGCATGTGAGTTTTCCATACTTGTAGAAGTTATGATGAATTATATTTGCGTCCTTTCCTAAATCCTCTTGGGGAAATACTTCTTTAACTGTTGTTTGAGTTTAAAATCACCTTCCGTAGAAAGAACTTTATTTTATGCTAATTTGAGAGCTATTAAAACGCTAAAAATATGAGCATTAGTGTCAGTCCGAACACTGTTAAGTGAATTTCGGAAACCTTGATGAAAAAGACTGGATTCTATAGTCAACCCATTAGAGATCTGATGAGTGTTTTATCGGATCACACTCAGATAAGTGTTTAATTATTTGTCTCACGAACTTAAGATAGTTTAAGTTGATTGCTTCCTCGGTTTGTAACGGGTTCTATTTGGGCTTCTACGAATTCTCTTGGGGAAAATACTCTTTTTTATTGTGATTTTAGTTGAAAACCGCTTTCCGTAGAGAGGACTTGATTTTATGTAAATGCAAACTTCCGTTTAAGTGCTAGTTGTAGAGTAGGCGGTATGATGGTTAAAAATTGATTCTAAGGGGAAAGCATCTTTATAATATTAATGCACGAGCACCATTAGTCGAGCGTAACACATCAAGTCTATACGAGTAATATAATTTCAGCTTCTGCTAGGAACCCAGATTTTTTTTTCCATAGTTTTTCTGTCGTCATAAATCGTTCATATCATTTATAAATTGCGGATCTTGAAAGTGGACTTTTCCCCTTTATAGGTAGTCTGAAATTTATGATGTACATGTGTTGCAGATTTCAATTCGAAAAGTCATGCAACAACTTGCGTTTGTTTTTGCGGTTAAGCCATTTTTAAAATAGAATGTTGCAAAACGTGAATATTTCACCATTTAGTTTGGATTTCATTGAACAAAAACTTTTACCTTTTCTTTATGGAACATAAAAATAACAATATGCGAAAATCTCGGTTTATTTTTAATTCATTTTTGAAAGTGCAGCCATATTTTTCGGACACCCCTCATATTGATTTTCGCACATACTGTTCACAACTTCAGTTTCTCCTCTTATATAGCGCATAGATTATCAAAAAATGGGTTTTAAACTATAAACTAGGACCAATCCTAGGGTATCAGTGGCACATGTGCAAAAACTTAATGTGTCACCAATCTAGAGAATTTTATATTTTGACTGATACTTAACATTGACGTTATAAACTCATCTACCCGTATAAGAGAGAAAAGTAAGCCAATAAAAATTTTAAATAGACACAAAAACTACTTTTTTCCACTATTTTGTTTTTCTAAATTATAGTGCTATTATTTAATTGAAAACTTTTAAATTTTCCTAAATGTATACTGAATTTAAACACTCTATTTTTTAAGTAATATTAACCCCATATTAGATATTCTCGTAAAGCAAAACTTTCGCAAAATCATTTTTTCAGACGCCTTTGTTAAGCGTCGATCCACAGTGTTATTCATAATAAAAAAATAAGTAATACAAAAAAAGATTTTTAGTCATTTCCTACTTAGAATGGATGAATAGAAAGTATTTTATTGACCATTAAAAATTTAAACAAGATATATATATAGGAAGAAAGAGTGAAATAAATAAAAATTGAAAAAAGAGCATGATTTGTCTACATTGTTGTAACAATGCACACCTGGTTTGGCTAGTTTGGCTGAAAAACCGGTTTTCGACGCCAACTTTTGTCATTGTTTTAATAGTTACATTGTTAAATTTAAACAAGATATATATATAGGAAGAAAGAGTGAACTAAATAGAAATTGAAAAAAGAGCATGATTTGTCTGCATTGTTGTAACAATGCACACCCGGTTTGGCTAGTTTGGCTGAAAAACCGGTTTTCGACGCCAACTTTTGTCATTGTTTTAACAGTTACATTGTTACAACGATGGAGACGAATCTAAGTTGGAGTCAAAAAGCGATAAATAATTTAATTTAATAATTAACCAGTAATTAATGAATTAATATTTGAAAAATTGTATTCAATTGTAACATCAAGTGTTTTCCAGGACAAATTTTAAAAAGTTATTTGAACTTGATTGGATGAATAGAAAGTATTTTATAAACGATTGAAAATTTGAACAAGATAAATGTATATATAAATAAATATATAGAGAGAGTGAGAAGCGAATAGTAGGAATCAAAAAAACATTTTCTGTTGCGTTATTTTCGGCTCTACCCCGAATGAATATTACCATCAAATGAAGGGTCTGTGTAAATAGTTGATATTAATGGACAATGTGGACCACAACACTCCTCTGTGCACAAACATTCTATTTTTCTTAAACCATGCTACGCTATCGGGTAATCGGGACTTGTTTTGATTTTTCAATAACTATTTAAAATTCAGCATATTTAGTTGACTTATTATAAGCTCTATTTTGAGAAATTTGTAAAAAAAAATTTCTTCATTGTTTGAATTGCGGTCGCTCTCTGCTTTAGCCTCCCGCGTGCGGTGCACGCGCTGCACACCTGATAGGATCGGTCCTGCTATAAACTATTTTTATTCCATGGATATCTTGAGCTTGAAACATCTCAAATTCCAAAGAAGGCTCTGAGGTAGTTGCTGTGGTAACATGACCGTTTTTTATCGTCTTCTTTTTCTCGCCGTGTAGGCAAGGGGATAGAAAATGGTTGCTCACTTTGAGAGACAGGAAAATGTTGGTTGAAAGTATAAAATTGAAGATGCATGTCCTGGAAGACGCCGAGAGATTTGAGGCCCGAGAAATAAGAGGAGGCTCGCCTCTCATTTTCAACGACTGAGAATTTGCGAAAGCGAATTTCCGGGTGTTACCAACCGTCGCAAGGAAGATCTTTACGGGTTTTTTCCGAGATTTATCTCGTATGGACCGGGCCTCGTAAAGCAACGGGATGATAAAAGACGGAAAACCATCGAAATAAAAGCTTTCTTTGGAGTGGGCGCCGATGGAATTTCAAATTCGCTCCCGAGAAAATGCTCGAATGAAAAATGGCGAAAAACCAATTCGAATTCCTTCGAATTTCTTAAAGTGTCAGGTTCTTTCTCATAAATGGATAAAAGATAAGGAGTTCATTGCATTGTTATTAAAATATTTTTCGCCTATTCAAACACTAGTGAACTTAGAAATAATCTTGTTTTGTAGCAATTCTCAAGAAAATATTCCATTTATACGCTTTCGAGAACGATTTTTCAAAACTTTTCTAGAAAATGAATTGAAGTGAGGTAACATAATAAAGACACATTTAAAGTGGATAGGAACTGCTACAACTATTGAGCAGTATTATAACTGCATACTTTGCATTTTGCGAATTAAAAAATATATTTTTAAATCGATCAGTTCATCTTCGTTTTGTAATATAATATAATTTTATTATATTCAATAACTGTTTATTATGCTCATCCCTAAATATTTTTTCCATACACTTCGTTTTAATATTTCTCTTCTTGATACTGAGAAAGAGTATCATTTCAATACGATCATAACCAAGTGTCTGTGATTTCCTTTGAACTTTATGAGGAACTTCTCGTAAGTGATCATGATAGCCTAATTGCCATGGTTATGAAATCATGGCTGGCGTGGTCGAGTCATGATCCCACTAAACACCAGCCGTGTAGAAATGCTGATGCACGTTATATTAGTTGTGGGTCAAATACTCTCACTGGCGTGGTGTGGAATTTAAGGGGGATAGTACTAGCTCAGGTGTCGTTCTCATCACGTAACCGATGCTCAAAATTTTAGGGAAGGTCACCAGTAGCCTTCGTCTTGCTTTAGAGAGCGATGATAATAAACACTAAACCACCCCCACCAGTAATGCATAGCACTACCTGTCAATCAATTTGAATATTCTAATTGAAATCTTGGGAATATTTAATATAGATATTAAAGAATATTCAAACTGTTTTTACTTTATGAAGTTTCGACAAATATCTAGATAAAGTCATTTTCGTATATTCATTTTAAGTGCGAAATAAGGAAACTGTTAGAACGTCATCATTACACGGATTTCATCATTTTGCCAATAGCTTTCATGTATTCCAATACCAAAATAAATTATAGTTTTAAAAAAACTAAAAAACACGCTTTTATACTGAACCGAACTAAAAAGTAGTAAACTAATTCTTAATATAAGAATAAAATGATGAACGAGAAAATTAATGTTATTGGGATAAAAACGTGGGGTGTTCTAAAAATAAATCAATTGTTTTAGTTTCTAACTTCTATTCCGAAATGCTGAGTTTGCGTAAAAATGTAGTACAAAGCACCCCACGCTATTGCCCCAATGACATAAATTTTCTCGTTCATCATTTTATTCTTATAGTAAGAATTATTTTATTACTTTTTAGTTCGATTCAGTATAAAAGTGTGTTTTCTAGTTGTTGTTTTTTTAAACTATAATTTATTTTTTATTTTTTAGTTTGATCTACAATAAAAGCGTGTTTTTTAGTTTTTTAAACTATCATTTATTCATTGTTGAATTTATCCTTGAGTTTGATATTTGGAGCTGGAATTACTTGGCTGCTTTAATTAGTCTTGCTCTTCAATGGATATTAATTAAAGGGCCTGAAGTGTCTTTATTCTCTCCGCTTACGGGACCTCGGATGAGTCCCGTATTGTTATATCAGATTCCGTCTCTATAGAACAGGTCAAACAATTAAAAGTGTGTTAAGTAGAAAAAGTTCAAATTTAAAAAAAATTTAATGTACCATGTTTTTACAATGGAGTAAAAAGTATAAAATTCCGGCTTTTCGGGTTTTTTTTCTTTTCTTTTTTCACATTTTCATGCATTGTCATCCACTTCTTAGCCATGGTTCAAATTTTAAGCCTCTAACTCATTGGAAAGTCACACAGTTTAAAATCAATTACAAAATTCCACCCTGGCAGACATTCAAGAAAGAGTGTTAATGAAAACATGGTAATATTAAGCGTCAATCATATTATCCCCTTTTTAACGTATTGCTATAATGTTAATTCGTATCATCACTTCTAAGCGTATTGCTTTATAAAAATAAAAAATATTTAGCACTCAGAACATAATCTTTTTTTTTCCCTCATGCATGAACCTTTTTTTTATTTTCATTTTCAGAAAAATGTTTATATTATTGTTAGAAATTGCTAACACACGCCAACTCTCCACTTTTTCACATAAAGAGCACATTTTTTTTGTTTTATTTATAAACAGAAGTGTATTTTACACTTGCAAATAATAAGCTTTGCATTGAAAACACTCGCTTTTAGGGTTACACCTTATTCTTCTATTTGCTAAATCTGAAATTAGTCGCCAAATCTGGAAATGGTATATAGAATTAGTCGCCAAATCTGGAAGTGGTACATGGAATTGTTGCCAAATCTGATTATCGTTATTCCTGACGATCCTGATAAGGACAACGGAACAAAACTTTGAAATTATTGTATTGTCATCGGTCCTTGACAAGTGTGCAAAATTTCGAATTAATCCGATCTTTTAAAGTGGGTAAAAATCGAGTTCTAAGATTCCGTTACTTACAAGTGAAACTTATAAAAGCGTGTTAATAAACCTGTGCTGCCAAAAAGAACTTGAAATTCAAAAGTCAAATATTTTTAATCTTTATTTTCTTTTTTTTTAATTCTTTGAGGAGAAGTGGACTAATTACAAAAAGTTACCTCTGAACAGTTTCAAATTTTACAAACTGTAAAACAGTTTTAAGTTTTATGTAGTTATACAGGGTGATTCATAAAGAAGTATCCACTTTCTAGATGCTGTAAAACAGTGTCAAAGAGACAGGCACCCTTCAGCAAAGCGTAAAAAAGGTAGATGTACTCCTAAAATTTTTGTCTAGTCCCTGATGGAAGTGACGTAAGCAATAGTATGCGTGTCACGTAACTAGGGATTGCAATATGGTATACCAGGATGCCGAATACCGGTACTTTCAGCCATTTGTACAATATTGTAATACCGGGATTCATAAGATTTAACACCGGTTTTTCGGTATTTACTAGAACTTTTAAAAATTGTTTCCACTATATGTTCCAAGGGTCGTCAACACACACACACATATAGCAAAAATAGTACACGGTTTTTTTTCTGTCACCCTAACGGGAAAAATTAGACTGTGAATATAAAGTTGCATCGTACAATGAATAGAAATGATAAAATATGTCAATTATCCAAAGAGGAGAGCCAAATCTATTCTATTTTAGCTTAGAACGATACTGCAGACGCGCAGGATTCATAGTCTGATATTCATATCTGTAAAAACAAGGTTGTAGTTGTGAAGAAAGTGCGCAATATTTCGATATATTTTAAATTGGGGAGTTTGTTATTCACATTGTATTTGTATATCATAGTTGAATTTACATATTATCATGATTTTATAAATGAAAAGGAACAAGAAGAAAATATACTAACCAATTCAAATTTGATCAAGTGTTTTGTAAATTTTCTTAAAATTTTTTACCAACAAATTTTATTTACATTCTGAAGAATTCGGTACATTTATCGAAGATGATTATGACGGTAATGTAGATAGTTAAAAGGAGTTGTCCCTTGAACAAAAACTAGAATTAGCGATAACTAAAAAAATTTCAACAAACCAAAATACAATACAGAAATCAGCTTTATCCAAAACCATCCGACGAAAAATCGATTTATCTGAAAATGAGAGATTTAAAGGTAAATACTTGGAAAAAGGCTATCGTGTATTACTAACAATACTACCAACTAGCGTAGATGCCGAAAGAGCGTTTTCGACAGCTGGTATTTTTTGCACATAATTAATTTTAGGCTTAATGACAATACAATTGAGGCATTATGTTTTTTAAGGTTAATTTTCAAAAATTTGTAATAGCACCACAAAATAGTGATATTTACACTTTTTTGTGTGATTTAAATAAATGATGTATTTTTAAATTTTTGTGATTCTTTATATACTGTTATAATTTAAAAAATACAAATTATTTTTTGTGCTATTTACACTCTTTAATAAAACTGGCAAAGAAGACAATGATATACCTAGATTTCCTTTCTTTTCCTGAAAATTCTTCTACCGCTATATTAAAACCGGAAACCCGGTATTAAGATCTAAAAAATACCGAATACCGGTATTGAACTTTAGTCCGATATTGCAATCGCTACATGTGACTAATCACTCGAAATGGCAGTGTCTGCAGTGAAGAAGACTGTTTGTGTTCATGAATTTAATAAAATGGAATCCGCTACTGCTCTGCAGTGGCATTTTTGATCGCGATTCGGAAAAGAACCTCCTGCCAAAAAATCTATCTAACAAAGGTATGGAAAAATTAAAACTATGGACTATTAATGCAAAAGTAAAATTCATGAATAAAGCTGAAACAGCGTCTCGCAACCACTTTCGATGGACTTGATACCTTAACACGCGTTTGGGTGGAAATGGATTAATAACTCGATGTGTGTCGTGTGACTAAGGATTCACACATAGAATATCTGTAACTGTCTTTTTTTAATAAAACTTAAATTTGTCCCACACAATTCTGTTACAGGTTACACTCGATACCTTAGATTGTTCTTGGTTTACACTGTACTGAAACTGTATACTTCTTTATGAATCAACACTATATTATTGAAGCTCTGTACTTCTTTTGTGCTTAGTGTAACGTTGGTTGACAATTACATTTCAACCAAAAAAATTGTGCTTAAGTATTAATACCCTTTCAAGTGCATCATAGTCATCAGAAATAAAACTCTACAAGATATCCTCAAAAATAGAAGTTATAAAAATACATGGTAGGATGAACATTGTCATAGAATCAATGGTCTCCATCTGTATACTATTAAATTAAAAAATGGAGCTCTTTTCAGTTCCCAACCTATCAAGAAGCTAATTGAGCGAAGGTCTCCTAGGAAAAGTATAATTACCAAAACAACATAATTAAAAAAATCATTAAACATAAATGTAATTTTTCCAAAATAAAATACTTATATTATTTAATAAAATATTCTTCTGGTATATCTCTTTCATTGTATTGAATTTATGCTGCATAGGGTGTAGTATAAAAAGATCATGCTTATATCAATCAAATCATAAACATAATACTATTTCGCAATAATGGATTATTTTAGTTTAAATAATAGTTGCCGTTGTCTTTCCCATGCAGTGCTGAGAAATCAAATGGCACCTAAGATGTCCAAAACGGCCATTGCTATGTCAACGGCCCTTGCTTACTATATCCTTTGGCGAATAAAGCAATGAATAATCCGTGGTGTTTAGGCATATGTTGGGGAATTAAACCAATATACGGGGTAGAACTCAAAAGTTTCCGGACTGAATCTTTAACTTAAAAAATATTACTAATTAAATTTCTGAAACACATCATCCTTTGAAATAAGACCCTTAAGCAACAACACACTTTTGACATCACTTGTAAAGATCGTCGTAGCGTTTCTGGAGACCATTTTTAGCCATGCCCTTTAATTCAGCCTGCGATGCACTTTTAATTTCATCTGCACGTTAACATCGACGATCTTACAAGCGACATACTGGCTTAGGAAACAGGCTGAAGTAGCCGGGGGCGATATCAGGGAAATAAGAGGAGTGGATCGAGACAGCGCTATATGCACCCAGATAATTTTTAATACAATGCTAGCGCCATCCCATGTAATATGGAAACTGAAATAATTGAATTGTCCTATACTATTTTTGTATTGCTGTATTAGTCGAATTATTTTTGCTGAAGTTCTTATTGCATTTTATTTACATTTTGGATAATTTTTACTTTTCATTTCTGTTATTTTTTTGCTTTATTTTATTAATTGTTTTATTATCTTTCTTGTTATTTTAATTAGTTAATTTGATTTTTAATTTTCTGTAATCAACTTTTTTGTACTTATTCTTTTCTTAAATGGAGACTGAAATGAATGTACATACCAGAGACTTAATCTGCTCATTTTGCATAAAACAAAAACTTATATTGTCCGCAATTTTTTAATATGTTATTTTCCAATGTATTTCTACATTAAAATACTATTCTAATTAAACATGACTGAAAATAATTTTTTTTAAATTCGTCATATAATTTTGCTAAATATTGATAGCGTTTGTTACGATAATATTACTCTCTCTCTCTCAGCTTAATCATTTAAATATTGGCATAAATATGTAATTAAAATATGATATCCTGCGGATTATATTTGATTTCAATATATTGTAATGTGTGTGCTGAAAAAAAATGCTTAAATGCTGTATTAATATAATATTAATACATGTACATTATATTATATTGAGAAAGTTATTCTTAAAAGGTACTATTAAAAAACTACTTGATAAGTTGACTGAATTCTTTTGAAAAAAGTATAGAATTTAAATCTTGTAGAATTAATTTACATGTCATATAAAAATTTAGGTTATTTTTCTAATATTTTATGCTTTAATTTTTCTTCACGCAAAGCAAAAGTGTAGATATTTTAATGAAAGTTACAAAATCCAATATGTTTGCCTTTTTCAGTCATATTTATTTTATAATACAATAAATTATTTTTCATTAACTAAATTAATTGCAGATTAAACTGAGGTTTGAAAAATAATCATGAGATATATTCACAAAAATAAATAATATTTTGGACAACAGATGGCGCTTGCATTGCATTAAAGAAAACTATCTGGGTGCATATAGCGCTGTCTCGATCCACTCCTGAAAAAAGGAAGATGTAGCAAAACAGTTGTTTTCGGTTTTTGAAGAAAGTCAGGGATGAGGAGGGATCAGTGTGCAGGAGCTTTGTCATGTAAAGCACTCATGACTACTCAGCCCACAACTTTGATCTTTTCTTTTGGATCGACGCACGCAAACAACACAGGATGTTTACACAGAAATTTTTGTTTGCAGTGCGTCCTTTACGGATAAATTCCAGTTCCACACACACACACACACAATGCCCTAGATATCGAAGAACATCCTCTTCTTGACCTTCCACTTAGAGCGATCTTGGCTGAATTTTTGCTTGCATGGAGATTGTGATGATTTCTAAGTTGCCGATGCTCTCATGTTTTTATATGACCTTGAATCCACCATTTCTTGCCTCCAGTAACAATTCTGCTAAGTAGGGAAGGATCTTTGTCAACAGAAAAAATTAAGTCTCCCGTCATTTCTATTCGAATTGTTTTTTTTTTTTTTTTGGTCTTCGTTTAACATGCAAAGAATGATGTGTCGACACACCCTATGCATGTAAAGATCCTTAACTAGTATCTGTTGACATGTGGCCTTGGATATTTATTCTAACTAATTCTGATATTCGCGCTATTATTTGAAGCCTCTTCTTACGAACCGCCGCAGAAACCTTTTCGTTATTCTCTGCTGCGCAGGAAGTCAATGGACGTCCTGAGCGTCCGTCGTCTTCGACACTTTCCCTGCCTTCTCTGAAACGGCGATGCCACTCAAAAGCTTGCGTTGCCGATAATGTTTCACTACCGTACACATGTTTTAACATTTCGTAAATCTCCGCAGCACTCTTTCCCAAGGGAACACAAAATTTGATATTCATTCTCTGCTCAACAAATGCTATTTCTTTCAATCGTTGGGTATTAAATGCATCCGTCTACAAAATAGGACACCGTGGCGAGCCACCGACCCCGTGATTTGGGGGACAAACTACTTTTATAAAAGGGTGAAGGATGCAGTAACACAGAAACGTTATCGTATTGCAAAACTTTTTCACGTCATAGACTCAGTCCGGGAACTTTTGAATCCTACAACGTAGAAGGACAATTAAAAGTATGAGTAGATTAAAATTGAATGTCAGGACAGTGAGGACAAGTATTCTAACGTTTTTGGCTATCAGGGGATATTTTTATTCCTTTAGAGTGTCTTGTACGTAGTCTGGCTATGATGGTTGAAATTACGCGGATACAATTAAGATCTGGAAAGCAGTGCTTCTTAATTGGATGGGAGATGATTTTACGTCTGGCTGTTCGCTTGGCAGTTGACATAAATTGCTCTATATTTACGTCACTTCGGGAGAGCCTGTAACCCCTAGAGGGCACGTATCCAGATAGCGGATAGGATAACGCCGTCATTGGATCTTCCTGTGGGTTGTAGAAGGAAAATAAAACACTTTCCACGGACCAACAGGCTTAAGTCCAACCTTTGCACCTTTCGCAAATTTGGTTTCAATGATGAGTGCAATTTTGAAATAATAGTTCACCAGCGTTAATGCATTTTGCGTATAATACTCGTATACACATAGTGTTTGACTTTTAAAAAATAATTAAAAATAAAATCTTAATGACATGTACTGACATGCACATACATTTTTTTTAAGTTCCATTAAAAATGACAGTTTTTTTTCTGGTAATATTTAACTACGCTCTTTCAATGAGCGCCATAAGTGGTGTGTAAATCATCAAGTCTATAAGAGGTTTTTAACCTCCTTCTATGAAGCATTGCAGAGTTAATGGTCTGGATGACCATTGGAATTCAACTTTTCTTTTCATCGATATCACGAATAGGACATTTGTAAAAATTAATTTTACTGGACCTCATAAAAAAGAACAAAGGTTTTGTGTCTGGAGATTTTAGCCTAGATTTTAGTTTTGATACTATACAAACAGTCATTATAAATCTTTTATCCTTTCATCAATTGTGTTTTTTAAAGGACTGCAATTATATAAGTAGTCCTAAATTTAAGCTGTACCCAACTGTGCAGATTTATATTTGACAAACCACATTACAATTTAGACTTCTTCTTGCAATGAAACCATTTCGAATCGAGAATGCTGCAAATATTAACGCAGAGCAGTATTTCTCAAACATTCAACATTTGCGATCTACTTTTTAACCATAATTTTCATTGCGCCTTCCATGCAAAAGTAACGTAGTGGATGCAATAGTAATGCACTTTGACCTAAAGCTACAATTACGACCTCAATTATAAACCGTACAAATTATTAAAATTATTAAATGTTGTATGTTTCTTTTAAGTAAAGCTATCTTAAGTCACTTTAAAGAAAAAACATAAATATGGTGTTATGGCGTTCCTAAAATTTTTCGTACTGAAAACAAAAACATTTCGTATACTATCACCATTTCCAAAATTCTACATTTGTGAAACCGTATTTTCTGCGTTGGATGCTTTGTAGACAAAATATATAGATCTCAGCAAAACACAGAAAAAGAACTCTTAAAATGTCAATTTTTAATATTAAACCTTCCATTGAAAAATTTTGCTCTGCAATACAAGCTCATGAGAGTCACAATTAATTATTAAATTGTTCTTATTTCAGTATTGGTAAATTAGTTATCACATACATTGTGCAGTACTGATACATTTATGAGTATATTATATCAGTGTAAATGTGTATTTTATTTTTTTATGTCAGAATGCATGTTTGTTATGTTTTATTTCAGTAAATTAATTTTTTAAGTAATCTTTTATTTTCAACTTTTCTATATACATATATATATGTTCGCTTACCCCACGTAAAACTATCATGCCCACATGGGAAGGCGCGCCCCACAGTTTGAAAATTGCTGACGTAGAGACATTTACTAATTTACACTTCGCTTTGAAAAACTAATATTTCCTTCATATAACATAAAAAAAATTCTAAGTACAAATATTTATTTATTTTATTTATTTAAAGCTATTCTTTTCAGACGCTTTGTATGTATACTCACATATATACGTATATGAGTGTGTGTCGATATTGATACTAGCTATGGAATAAAACTCAAGGCTTATATTTCCAAAAGATAAAGTCATCGAAAGAATACCAAACTGTTACCGTACTACTCTTGAAATATCGCTGGTCTTTTATCCCTGATCCAGGAGAGTTCGCATTTTTTCCATAGTCTTCTGGTAAAGTGCTTTTTTAGAGACGTTTAAAAAGAACAAGAAAAAGAGGGGTGGAGAAATAAATAGTGCAATAGGGGTGGTCGTGGCGATGAGTCCCCTCATAAGCATTCAGGCAGCGTGAACAAGACAGAGGGATCGTTTGCCGCTAAGAGTGCTGCGCGAGGAAAGTGCTTTTGTTCGAGAGCGGTCGAGCGTGCCAAGGAGAATCTTCTTCTTACGGAGCATTATTTTTTCTCTTTCTCTAACGTGCTTCTTTTACGAAACCTACTCCGTCGGAAGAAAGACGACCCATGCATTGGGTTTGTAAATTTTTTTGCATTGTTTTTTTTAGAATGTAAATATCGAAAAAGAACAGAAAATTTAAAGAGTTCAAACTGATGCAGAAATTTAACTTTTTATTACATAACGTATTTTTATTTATTATGTAAACGCAGTGGTTTTGTCTTCTCAGGAATGACGCAGAGCATAGCAAAGACTTGCGGAATTATTTTTGGTATTTTTTTCTCTGATTCAATGTGGTAAGTTGTGATTGAGTGCGTGAGTGAATTTTTCCGTCTCACTATTCAGCTTTACAAGGGATTTTGGTGATGGACCTTGTAAGTTTGAACCATGGTCATGTGACGAGGGTGACACCTGAACTGGTATCACCTCTCCTAACTTCCACACCCCAGCAGGGGGAGGATTTTTGAGCCTCGACAGAGAAAACGAGCATCAGCCCTTCTGCAAGGCAGGTCTACATTGGTGCTAAGCTCGAACTTAATGACATGCCAGCTACGAGTTCGTTACCTTGACCACTAGTCTACCTCGGCCACGATTACTTGTGACAGGAACAGAAATAAATCTATATCTGAAATATATTATTGAATTTCTTTATCCTTTATTTTAAAATAATTAATAAAAATATACCTCAAATTTTCTCGGTGTTTGTTTCAAAAACGGTGTTATTAAAAAAATGTAAACAATTTTTAAGCTCTTCTTGATTTTCGATAATTTGTGAATGTACCGGCATATAAATGTTGGTTACCAGTAGTGTTAGCTTTAGGTTTTACTTATTATTTAAGATAAAGGATTTCATGAACATTGTCTTTTTTTAATGATCATCAAATTTTCATTCAACAAGAATAAGAGTTCTTTAAGGGCATATACAGAAATTATGTTATGAAATAACTATATGAAAAGGGCTTTTGTCCAGTAGCACAATATGTCACTGAATACTGACACTTTGCTCAAAGAAAGACGCAAATTGAAACAAGTTGAGAGATAGAGTGATTCACTAATTTAATATATCTATTAATATCTAACACGCATACAATAATGAAAAAAAATTTACAATAAGTATAAGGGACCATTATAATATCCAAAAAGTACTACAAAAAGTCAAAAAAAAGTTTAGATCTATTATATCTGTGTAAGAATAACTTTAAAAAAATTGAAGCCAAGTATTGGATATAATTGGCAACAAAGATAACTTGCACTTAGTTATTCCAAATTTACTGTATTTTTAAATGTATCTTTTTTCCGAGATTTTAAAAATTAGAATCATGATAAGATTAAACAAAATTCTTTATTAAGATAAACTCCTTATTTACTATTTTAAATTTTTAAATAAATATTTTGTACATTCTATGACATAAAAAGAGATTCACCAAGGATTTATCCGAATTGGGCACAATATCTTAAGTATATTCCTTACGATAGAATAAATAAATGATTAATCTTTAGGGCAAAAGACTAGATAGGTGGAGGTCAAATGGATTGCGAAGTATCATTCAGATGGTATATAAAACATAAGACACTCCGGCGCTAAGGCATAACTCTAATACAAATTTTTTAACTCTACCAATAACACACATATAGAATCCGGAATAAAAAATATGTACAGATGTCACCATTTGAGAGAGGGTGTTCAATTAGATTAAAGGAAGCAGGATAGTCAAATCGTATGATCACTCGACATTTGGCTTGGAGAAATGCTACCATTCTATGGTGTGTTTAGAAATGAAGGGGGGGGGGGAGGTCCATGACCGTTCACGGTGTCAAGAAGTTAGCGAGTGACCGAGAGAGACGATAGAACACGAGAACAGAGTGATCATCCGATAAACACTCACTGTTGTAAATTAAATATTAAATGTATAGATGGAGCTACAAGTCATGTGAGAGATGTATACGCGTTTGGCTTGTAGAGTCAGAATCATGTAATGTGCTTTGTGTTGTGTACATGTCTTCCGTGTTGCCTGCAAAATAAACAAAATGCCAAAAGATGAACTGAATTATTGAATAGAGAATGAAAGATACGTTGGAATTATAATAGTCTACCTGACAATGGAATATATTAACTAAGGAAATACAATACTCACAGCCCAAATTCATCCTTATCAATGATTCGAAGGGTCCTGAAATCAAGGAGGCCTTTGTGTTGATTCCTCTTCATGTTTCACACTGCCAGGTATGTTTGCATTGAAGACTGGTACATTTATTGTTGTTGTAGTTTGTAATCCCAGAGCAATGCCATACAATCTCCATGAATTCAAAAAATTCTAGAAATTCCAAAAACAGAAGAAGGTCTAGAAGAACCTCGTCCTTTTTAAAATCCAAACAAGTCAAGATGTGGGCAGGAGATTCCAGCTAGAAATAACATCAGTGGTACTCCGGGAATATCTTCTGCTCTGAAGAAAGTGAGTAATTTTATATGGCCGCTCACAAAGCGCGAAAAAGCAGTCTGGTATTTCCTAGGCATAAGCTTGAATGAACTTTCTGGATTTCTTCCGAAGTATGACTAGGAGAAGTTCTTCCAAGTTGATTGAGCTCAATCTTATTAAGGTATCCGACTACCCTAAAACTGTGAATTTTGACAAAAATTGACAAATATTTTTTATGATTTTATTTTATGGGCCATCTTATTAGCTTTATAAAAATACCAAGTTTATCATTTTCCGTTTACTAGAACAATAACTACAAGTATTTTAGTAAAAGCAGATGCCATTACTTTAAGCAAGATGTCATACTTTAAAACGCGTTTTACTCGAAATGTGATTCTTTGAAAATAATCAAACGGGGTCAGCGATTGGTAAAAGAGCTTTGAACATAATTAACTGAAATCTTTTCTGTAAGTTCTGTATAATAGTAGAATTGTTTTAACCTTCAGATTTATCAATAACTGTTTTATTACAAAATTTGCAGTCCCTTATGTTAATAAAATCACTGTCTTTTTAAGCATTTTCATATAGTAACCAAGAAAAAGGGCTCTAGCTTTTGTAAAAAAGAAAATATCTCTTATCTTGAGTTCATTTCAAAATTGAATAATATAGCAACATATTAGATTGAAAAAATTGAAAATTTGTTTATAAACCTTTGGTGCAGAATGGGCCGCGTTTATGCTATTTTTTGTCAATTTGTACCTATTTTTTCCCATTTTAGTAATAATAATTTCTTTTTCTCTTCTTAATTTTAGCACATTTTTCTTAAAATGCACAAAACAAATCTAAAAATAACAAAAAAATTCCCATATCTCCTTTTTTTAAATAAAAAAGTTGTCGCAACCAGTCGGATACCTTTAGAAAATATAATTCATTAAAGGTAAAAGCTCATCCCCTCCTCAGCCGTAGTCCTGGCCAAGAAATCGGCTCTCTCATTACCATCAATTCTCACATGGGATGAGACCCACCGAAAATGTACAAGATGATTAGATGTTCATATTGGATAGATGCTGTACTGAAACATGGCTGTCAGTCAGAATCCAAGCGTCTTGATACTGAACCTCGGCTTCACATGCGAACTGCAAACTCCTTCCGTTAGCAATGAGCTCCGATCTGAAAACTTAACAAAAATTTGGATTTTTGATCTTAATGTCCACGACTCCTGTAGGACTAAGGAATATTTGAATTATCCTAAATAGGGTTAGAAGTGTATCTATTTAAGGTAAATTCTTCAAATTGACCAGCGAAGACATGCTTGAAGATTCCCAGGACAGTGATGGGATACTCACCTTACTGTCGTCTGCCACACAGATCAACAACAAGAAATGTTGGAATGGAACTATTTCTTTTAATCATTAGACTTTTGTTGTCCTCCGAGACACATTTACAGCATGGTGATACGTCGATTAGTTTATACAACCTATCGTGTTTTCCCTCCTTTCACTGACCCCTGGGCTTACATTTCAATAGGATAATGCATCCCTCGTACATGGCACACTTTTCTACTTTTTTGTCTTCATACTTCTCCATCACTTCCCTAGCCATCTGGATCACTAGATCTCTTTCCAATAAAGCATTATAAGCTCTGATAAGCAATGTGACGTTTGAGAAATATAGTGGTAGCGTGATATTTATTAATATAAATATCTGGTTTATTTACGTCCCAGCTATGTTAATTACACTGAAGATGTTTAAAAGATTGGTCAGTTCATTTAAGTCCAAATTCTGATGTTTGTGAGGGAGGAGCTTACACCCGTACTCTGCGAAGTTTTCTAACGGACCCTTTCTGCCCTCTCTAGGGTCTCTGGATGGTAGTGATTGGTCTGTTTATCCTCGAATTACATCTGGCTCGTGGGCGGAGTAGGGAGTTTTCACAATATTAAAGGTTACCGTGGTGATGACCAAACACAAGAACTCACAATATTTTAGGGCTGCACGCGTGCATAGGAATGCGATTACCCTATCCACGAAAAGAAGCCGACCTTTCAGCTGTGCGACGGGAAAACGTTACAGCAAGCGTCAATAACCATCCTTGAAATGCATTGTTCTAATTCGCCAAATTAAACGTGTGGGCTAGAAAGACATCAACCAGTTGTACAAATCAATGCCATAAAGTAGGGAGAGGTCTTCAAACTTTAACACTCAAGGGTCATATCAATAAATCCGTAATGAACCGCGATCCACATCGATAAATTTACAGTGATTCGTGTGCCACACGACTGTCATCTTCAAAGAGAAGAGATGGTATTACAGATTTGTATATATATATATATATATATGTTTAAAAGAGTTAAATGGAGTGAGTAAGTGAATATTACTGACGCATTGTTCAGTTACACGAGGGTTTTTGCAACGGACCTCGTAATTTTCAACCATGGTCAAGTGACGAGAACTACACCTAAGCTCTGGCACCCCCTGTCCTAACACCACACCAACGGGAGGACGTTTGAGCTCTCGACAGATTTAACATGCATCGCTCTGCTACGCAGAGGGTCTTCAGTGGTATTGGACTTCAACTCACGACACGCTAGGCATGATCCGATACCTTTACCACTTGGCTACCGCGGCCAACATTAAATGGAAGTCGAATAAAAATACTTTGTGTGTTAAACATAAAAGTCCGCCTTTTCTTCTGAAAAAATCTGAGATTTCATGCACTGCCAGATTTTTTACATTTAAAACTATTTAAGATACAATGAAATTTTTGGAAAAATTCGTCATTTTAAGGAATTTTATCGCAAATGCATGCCAAGCATATCAATAAAATGTTTTGAATATCAAGAATAACAGAAACAGAAAAGCAGACAAGGTAATTTTTCCTGAAATTGCCTCAGATTCAAATGAAGAGACACTGAAATTCCTTCAGTGGGCTATTCGGGGCCCGTGGGTCACTGGTTGAAGACCCCTACCCAGATGGATAACAGCTTGCATCTCTAGACTGAAGTACTAGAAAAAAAAGGCGTTGTTATATTTTTGCTCTTGTACCTGTATTACCTTTTAGCGAAACATTTAATTCTTAGCATTTCGTTTTCAATACATTAGCATCGCATCTACTAGTTTTCTTATCCCTTTTATATATATCTTCTTGTTTGTGCTTCCTTTTGTTATAGAGTGTACTTAATATTTGAAGAATCCGAATATATAGTCTTTTAAAACATCGAAAGAGGTTTTATAATAATCACAATAGATTAAAGATTCGTAGAGTATTTCCCAATTATGTTTTTTTTTTTCAGAAAATACAGTTCTTTAAAGTTTTTCTCGCTTTGAATATCGCAAAACAAAAATCCTCTTTCCATGTTTTTGCAATATCTATTCATTCACATGAAGTAAAGGACATTAATCATTATGTCAAAGAAATGTAATGAATTATTTACGTGACCACACATCACGCTTTCTCGAATATATTGAACGAACTTTGACATTTACATTAAAGTATTTCCAATTTTTCTTTGTTATTCCTAATTCAAAGCACACGGATGAAAGCTATTTCAGCCATACTTTAAAGAGGTCGTTGAATCATATTGCTTACGAAAGGCAAAATGCAATTTCAGATCTCGCTGAGCATGGAAAACACACATTTCAAATATTTTTCTTCAAATAATTTTTCTTGGAATATTTATTTTTATTCAACATTATTAAAAGTCTGAAAGCGAATTTGGTCACAAGTCTCCCATCCAATAAAATCTGAATTAAAATTCAAGAATTACTCACACAAAATTGTTTTTTTAAAGATTTTTTTCATTGTGAAACTATTTGGAAAATATCATACATACAAAAATTGCGATTTTTTTAAACAAAAGCTCATTAAAGTTTATTTTTAAGCAAGCTTAAATCTTACTCCCTACGTAAAATATGTTTTTACCATCACATGTTGAAATAATCATTATAATTGGATTGCAGAATCGATTTCCTTATCTATGCATCCATAAAACCGAGACTTCAAAAGTGCGAAGAAGAAAAAATTCCTGAGAAAATATTTGCTAAGGAAGAGGAAGGGTATCTCCCACCGGGGAAGAAACTAGGCGTCAAAATTACTTGCGATGATTGGTATTCCACCTGTATGGTGCCCCACTAAAAAAAGAGATACCAGTTCCCGGGGAATGTACTAAGTCTGCGAGGGTAAGCCAATCCGCAGCTCTATTAGAATAAAAGAATGAAAACATTTTCTAATTTCAAATCTAATGAAACTGTAAAAACTGCAGTCCATTGAATGATGAGTTGCTTATTAACGTAGCATTTAGAAGCAACACTAGGACATTGAGAACGGTCCTCGTAATTTTTAGCCTGTTCAAGTAACTAAGAATTCTCTCAACCCAGCATCTCACTCTCCAAACTTCCACACCACACCAACATAAGGATTTTGAACTTCGACAAACTCAACGTGTATCAACTTTGCTAAACAGCGGATACTGCAGTCGATTTTGATTGATTTAATTTTTTTTTTTGTTTAGTCACACTTTGAAGCTACACTAGGACTATTGGTGATGGACTTCGAAATTTTAAACTGCTGTCAAGAAGTGATGAGGATGACAGCTGAAGTACACAGGGTGGCCATAATTAAACTACAAGTGTTCAAGGGTGCTGGAGAGAAAACTACTTGGAATATTCCAGTGAAATTTGATATCTACACGTTTCAGGACATGCGCAAGTCAAATATACAAAGAAAAAAATCGCCATTATCACCCGATAGATGGCGCTGTGCCGTGTTTCAATTCTTATCGACGGCATATGTGAAAACTTTAAGACCATCGAACAGTATTAAAACAAGACCATATTGAATAATGGTCAATCATGACTCCCGGAGAACGACATGCTCTGCTGCGGAATTGAAATCTAGCATAATGAGACACGTGAGGTGTGTTACAACAGAGATTTTAAATGCGACTGTGGACCATGCTGTCTTACGTTTTCAGCATGTGGTTGCATCTGGTGGTTCACATATTGTGCACATCATGTGAAAATTTCATCGAATAAATTATGGTTGTAAGCGTCTAAGCGTTAAGCGTAAATAAGCGTCTTTATGGATTGTTTAATTTGTGATCTTAATTTACGTTAATTTTTGATTACATGATACTGTAAAAATTTAATTTCCGAAGCGAATTGTATGGAATTTTAACAAACTATAATGTGTGTTTTATATTGTTTATATGCCCCTTAGAATGTCATTATGCTCTGTCTATCGGTTTTGGAAGTTGTATATACCACCGGGGAGCGTTGAAATACGGTACAGTGCCATCTATCGGGTTAAAATGGCGATTTTTTTTTCTTTGCATATTTGACTTGTGCATTTTTCGAAACGTGTAGATACCAAAATTCACTGGAATATCCCCAGTGGTTTTCTTTCCACTACCCCTTGAACACTTGCAGTTTAATTATGGCCACCCTGTATAACAATCCGCTGTCCAAACTGCCATAACATACCAACGTGAGCAGTTTGATCCCCGACATATTTAACATGCATCAGCCCCTCTACATGGTAAACTTTCAGTGGCAGCAGAGCTCGAACCTTCAACTCCAACCACAAGTTCTTGACCCTGACCACTCGCCTACCATAGCCTAAGTAATGCAATAGAAGAATTTAAATAAATAACCTAAGGAAAGGTTTCAAAGATCATTTTAGTCACTTAAATTGGTAGATTGTTTTTAATGTAAAATTTCGAATTTCACAATGACTATCAGTGACGGATTTTGAAATTTTGAACCACAGGCAGAAATTCGAATCACAGATGACAACTGAGCTCTAAATCCCGCTCTCCAAAATTCTACATAACCCCAAGGTAGGGACTTAAGAGTCTCGACAGATTTAACATGAGTCTTCAGCGCAACCGGGAATTGTACCCATGATTCTTTAGAAATAACACCGGTTATAGCAATGATGATCGCTCAATTACGGCAGCCAAGTTAAACAGATTGAATACAAATTTTATTCGATGTTTCTGGTTTTTAATATAAGAATACAGTGAAAATCGATCGGTTAACATAAAACTGAAATATTTCTGTGGAAGGATATTACAAAAAAAAACATATTTCAACAAAATTAAGTTTATTAGAGTACATTTTATTCACATAGATATATTTTTGTATGTATTTCATAACAATCAATTAAATTGAAGCATTCACAAAAATTTATAAAGAAATTTAATACCAAATTTTCTAGTTTTCTTAAAAAACATTTTTTGAGTTTTTAGAAAATGATATTTTGTCCATACATTGTCTTTTTAGCAAAAATTTTCAACACATTGTTCGATGTGGTTCACTTTGTTATTCATTTCACTATTGGAATGTGCGTCTAAATAATTGCGCATACTTATCACGGTGTTCCTTATTTCGGATGACGTGGGAACAGGAGCTCCTTGATTCATTTCATTTCCGTCATCGGAATCTGCATCAATGATATTTTTTGAGCTTAGACCAAACTCTGTCTTACGCCGGTATTCACCGCTAACCTGACCCAGCGATGAAACCTGGGGTTAAGTAACCGGCAGTCAAGTTAAAACTAACCCCAGGTTAGAACTTCTATTCACCACTGTTTTTCGACCTCAGGTTACTTGACTGCGGGTTTCCTAACCTAGGGTTACTGGTCGATTCTCATTGGTCGAAGTAAATCCCGTGACTTCGGCTGATTTCTCCGTGATCTGAACTAAACTTCTTCGGAACAGTTGCATATTCTTCTTTTTCAATGTTTATTCTTCAAAATGAATACTTTCAAAGTTTTTTTTACGCAATTGAAAAAGGGAACACTTGCATGTTAAAGAAACATGCGGTTAGTTGTTTAAAAAAAACGAAACATATAGTGAAATAGCACGGCAATTTAATGACATTGACGGAGTGATGAATCCACGAACGACAAAACAATTCCGTCAATGTTATGGAAATTTTAAAAAAAATTGAACAAAAAAAACAGCGTTTTTCGTCAAGAAAGAAGAAAATAAGGTGTAGTGAAATATCGTAAGAAATGGAATTTTAATGGACTTTGAAACCGTCCATTTTTTCACATACATTATTCCTTTTTTCTTAATATCCTCTCTCTTCTGGATAATGTAGAACACTTTGAATAACGTAGCTGCGAAATTGGGCAAAATTTTTAAAAAATTCATCATAAGAGTTGAAAGAATAATCCGAACTTAAACAGCTTCAAAACTGTAAGCATTCGAAAAATCGCATACTGCGCATGCGTGGTTAAAACTAACCCGTCTGTGACCTAGGTTAGAATTTTCTAACCTGACCCGGAGTTAAGTTATTAACTTGCGATGGTGAATCGCACTTTTGGCGAAACCCAGGTTTTTCCTTCCTCTAACCGGTGGTCAGGTTAGTGGTGAATACGGGCGTTAGTCTGCCATAAATGGGGCTGTGTACGCATTATCATCATCTACTGCAACGAATTCTTCAAGTAAAAGAGTAGGACGCACTCCATTAATACAGAAACTTTCTCAAACACCCCTCTTAAGACTCCCCTGCTTGGCTGATGTTTTGGTATTTTGTTTATTTCCAGAAGGAAAATCTTTCGTGTGCTATAAGCAATTTTCGTTTAGTGTTTAGAGAAGAAAAAAATTCGTGAAAATACATAGTAGTTTGTTAGGACCATTGTATTATTTCGTCTTAACTGATATTTCGTCTTAAGCGTTTTCACGTTAAACGTATTTCACTGTATCTTATTTATTTCAGTATCTTTTGGTATCGTATGCTGTTTATATTTTTAATAGAAAAATTATATTACCTCTATTCGAATAACTATCAATAGAAAAATATTCTGTTTGTCAGTATAAAATTTTCTTATTCCTCATATCGCCTTTTCTGCATTTAAAATTTTTGGTTGTTATAATACGGTCTGACCTCGCTCTCTCAGTGAGACTATGTATATATTTATTCTTACTATACACACATCTATATTCTGAGAGCTGCACATACTATACATATCTATTCGCATAGAATCGTGTCGAAATGCGGACACAGCAGACATCTAAAAGAATCATTCCAGAAGTACATATAAGTATCCTTTGCACGTAGGCGCTTAGATTTTCAGTATGTACTCTTTCCATAATACATTTCTGAGCAGACAGGTTTGACAGAAACTAATCCAATTGTAGAAGAATAGTATTTTTAAGGAAAGATTATATAAGAAAACAGTAAAACACATGTCACGCCTGATGGATGGAAACAATGTGTAATGACTAATATTATTTATTACTTTTAGAGTGTATTTTTAAAAATTTATGAGAAATGAATTTGTGACGAATTATTTCATGAGGTTTTTATCTTGAAACCGAGGTTTTCTTTGATCTTATTGCAGATTTTAGGTGCCATTTTCAAAAGAATCGTATGGTGTTAATTATTGCACCGCGATTGAAATATATAATAAATTAAATAAATTTACATCTATTTCAGAAGGTGAAAATACTAAACATCTTTATTCCACTCACTCTATTATTATATTTTTATTTCTTCTAGCTGGCACTACAGTTCTAAGACAACTCATTAAATCCATCACCTGATTTTCTTCATTGCCAGATACAATAGGAGAAAAAGCTACTAATCTGAACTTAAACAATAATTTTCTTAGTAAAAAGAATTATATACCGTGTTTTTATAACCATTTTCATGCACTGTCATCCACACCTGAGCTATAGACCAAATTTTAAGTCTCCAGCTTATCGGGAAATTAGTTTAAAATCCATTACAAAATTCCACCCGTACAGACATACAAGAAAGTGAGTTAATAAAAACATGGAACCTGGGGGCCCCTCTTTGACCCCAGAACCACGGAATTGAATACGTAGACGCAACTTGACCACAGTGCTATCGACAGGTGGTCGTGTAAATTTGAGTAAGTTTCGGAGTTACTGGGGCCCTATCAAAATTGGGTCCCAGGCCTCGAGACTAGAAATTTTTTTCACATTTTCATGCATTGCCATCCTCTTCTGAGACATAGTCCAAATTTCAAGTCTCTAGCTTATCGGGAAATTAGTTTAAAATCAATTACAAAATTTCACCCGGAAAAACAAGAAAGTAAATTAATAAAAACATGGTAAAATATAGACATAAATTATTTCTCTGACAAATACTATTAAATACACTACTCCCAACTAAGTTCTCGTTGAAAGAGAAATAACGTACACAAAAGCTCGTCTGCCTTCCTTCATCCATCAACACCTGTTACTACAAAGTATCCCCCAATGACAGAGGATATGCTATACATGCATATACTGTGGAACACGACACGAAAATACAAAACAATATATATCATACAAATACAAAATAAGAAATAAATCAGTCAGGCGAATCTTCACAACAGGAAATTCGTCAGCTTTTATCAAGTGAAGAGTTAGGCAATAGAAAACTTTCCGAATTATTAAGAAATGTGAGACGGCAGGCAAAAAAGGTAAAAGTACCAGAAAACTTTGTCCTAGAACTGTTTTTGAAACGGTTTCCAGCATCCGTACAAACCATTTTGGTAGCTGTTACAGACCTTACATTAGATAAAGCATCCAAAATATCGGATAAAATTTCGGAAGTTACACCTACTCCCATAGAGGTTCACGCTGTAAACAAAAGTAATACCAATTCTTTCGAACAAAAATTATTGCGTGAAATCAAAAATTTAAATGCACGAATTGAGAAAATCGAGTTTTTTTGTCATCGATCTCCCTTTCGTAGAAATAGCAGTCAGCAAAGATATAGAGATAGTAGTAAAAATAGAGCGACTTCTCTATTTATTAGTATCTCATCGTAGTTTCGGGAAAAATTAAAAACCTGAGAAATGCGTTTCGTCTTGTAAATTTCAGGGAAACGGAAACGGTGAAGAATGGAGGCGACATGTTCTTTGCCGAAAAACATCACGTCGTCTATTTATACGCTATTGGACAACCAATTTGTTATTTCTGATCGATAATGAGATTAGGAAAAGAGAAGGCGAATTGAAATAGAGTATTAAAAAAATTATAAGGTAACTATTTTTTTTTACAATGAAAAGGAGGATGAAAAGTTTAAGTAAAAATTACAGCATAAATATATGAAATATTTTATTATTTCAAACAAAAATAAACTAATTATACTTACAAATCCCTTTTAGTTATTTACTTAAACGAGTATTTTTCCATTGAATTATTTTTTTTTGTCAATATATCAGTTTCTAACATATCGGAAATTTCAGAACAAGAAATACCCCTCATTTTAAATTGTACTGTAAATGCTGCAGCTAAAGTACGACATTCAATCTTGATTTCTCACTTATCCAAAAAGCATTACCAATTGAAAAAAAAACTCTTTCAATACCGTATTAATTCTAGGGCAGCACAACGTAAATTCAACAAGAATAACTAAATTTTCATATGTATTCATTTTTGAAATCGTTAAATGTGTCTATGCATCTTTTATCAATTTCCATGTTGATGTTCCTATTTTTCTAATTTATCATAATTTAAATATATACAATCAGTCTTCTAATTTCGTCAAACAGATAAATGTGATCTATTTTCATATCAGGCATACATACACTCAATAGCCAAAACATTATGACCACTCCTACATTTTGCAATGAACTCGCCTGGATGACGTGGAAGGCACGTGATCAGGTGGAAGTGGTATTTAACTGCTACTGGAGAGTCGGAAGAATCATTCTTTCACTTACTTCTGTGTGTGATGGGGAAGGCTGCGGATCTAAGCGACTTTGATAGAGGGCAGATTGTAATGGCTCGAAGGCTCGGAAAATGTATTTCCGAAACTGCACGACTCATGGGTTGTTTGCGATTTACAGTTGTTAGTACTTATGCAAAGTTGATGAATGACGGTGAAACCAGCAGTTGACGACATGGTGTTGGACGTCCACACGCTATCAAAGAAAAAGGTGGTCGGAGACTGTCTCACATGGCGAAGCGAAACCGGAGCCAGACAGTGGCTCAGCTGACAGCCCAATACAATGCAGGGCCAAGTAGAATAGTATCGGAGCACACTGTTCAGCGGAAACTGTTGGATATGGGGCTACGCAGCAAACGTCCCCCTCGTGTGCCTTTACTTACCAAGCGTCATCGCCAACTGCACCTACGCTGGGCCCGGGAACATCGCGACTGGTCCATGGATCAGTGGGAGAGAGTTGCCTGGTCAGATGAATCACGGTTTGTCATTCATCACGCCTATGGCCGTGTCAGGATACGACGTCTTCCAGGCGAACAGTTGCTCCCTCAATGTACAGTAGGTCATACACAGGCCTCTGGTGGCGGTATTATGCTTTGGGTGACGTTCTCTTGGGCGTCTCTGGGATCCGTGGTTGTGGTAGAGCAGACCATGAATGCTACAAGGTATCTGAACATCATTTCGGACCAGTTGCACCCTTACATGGCCTCTGTTTTTCCAGCTGGAAATGGAAGGTTCCGACAGGTCAACGCATTAAGCTTATACATTGCAATTAAGTTATTCCTGTGCTTTTCTATGGCTGAGACACATACAACAGTGATGGGCTTCATTCGAGATTTCTCAGGGGCAGAATATTCAGAGTTAACCCCTTAACTCAGTGCTTCTCAAACTTTCAATATTTGCGACCCAATTTTTGGTCATAATATTCATCGAGCCCCCCTCATACAACAACTACGCATTGAATACAATAATAATGTGCTTCGACTAAAGCTACAATGCAACTTTAATTTTAAACTGCACAAATTATCAAGATAAGTATTAAATTTTGTACATATTTTTGTATATGACAAGCTCCCATGAAAGTTATTAGTAATTACTGTTTTCAATTTAATATTGAGAAATTAATTATCAAATAACTTTTGTCGTACTGATACATTTATAAGTATCTTATATCAGTGATAATATGAATTTTATTTTTTCTTGCGTTATATTGCATTTTGTTTTGCTTCTCCGTAAATTGATAATTATTTTAAATCTTTTATTTTCAACTTTCGAAATGCTCATGCCTCCATGTAGGGTTATCATGCCTTTCTAGGGATGCGCCCCACTTTTAGCGAAACACTGCATTAACTGATTTGTTCGTATACCTTACGGAAGCTGAAATCTGGCCACAACTGATTTGCCGTACGCTGCATGGGCACTCATATTTCCTTCTTTCTTTGATTTGCACCTATTTTTAATTCTTATAGTGAGATTATTAGTGCTGGTGTTCCTAAGAGGTGCTGTTTGTTTATGATGCTGAAATATTCTCATCCGGGATTGTGGTGAAGGTAGAATTTTTCTTAGAAGGCAAGAATTCAGATTCTAAAAATGTTCGACAAAGGACAGGATTGGCCAGGCGATGCGCAATTTGTCGTTTGAGAAGAAATAAAAATGGACAAATAATTTAAAAAGCTGATAACATCTCTGTCCCCATTGCAAGGCAAGTCTTAATATTACACCGTGCTTCAAATTGTGTGTGCACATTCAAAAAATCCTCAGCCATTTGAAAAAGAAGTACAACTTGAAATTTTGTGTAAGTATGAGAGAAATTATTTTAAGATATAAGAAACATTCTTCATAGCATGCAGAGAGTTCCTATAAAAAGCAAACATTTAAGGCTTTTGTTCCAGAATCATAAAATGAAAAAAATAGTGAGAACACTTTAAAATAGAATTCTTCCATTTTCGCATTCTGTTAAGTATTATGCCTAGTTAAATGTAACAAAAAACGGGCTTTTTTTTGTACATTTTGAGCAAACAAAATTGACTGCTTAAAGGGTTAAAGCAAGGGTGTTAAACTCAAAGGCTAACTCGGCCTCACAAACAAGGCTTAACTTTAGGTGGGCAGCAAAAAAGTCAATATTCATGGAAATGTAAGTTTATTTCGAATAATACACTATAATAAACATAAATAAAGGAACAAAAAATTTAATGTTTACGTCCTGACACTTGACATCTCTTCTCTGTTGCTATCGTTCCTATTTCGAGAAAAACTTTGATATTTTTTAATATATTTTGTGTGCCGATATACTCCCGGGCCGCTCAACTGTTCACTGTTCGTTGTGGGCCGCGAGTTCGACATCCCTGGGTTAAGGGAATACACTAGAATTTATTTGACGGAAGTTGAACAAGAGAATAAACTTAACATTAACCAAAATTATTTTTAATATATTTTTCTTATGCCTCAGAAAATATGAAACCTTTAAGTTAATTAATGTTTATATTTGATTTTGTTTTCTTTGATATTCAGATTCCGATAGCTGATTTATTATCAAAACAAAAAATCATCTGTGTATCTTCATTAAAATGCTAAGGCTTTTTCTGTGTCAATTTTTGATATTTTTGTCTATCATTATTAATACATGTACCGTAACTTTATATGCATTTTTTAATTTTTAAAAAATAATTGATTTTTTTGAAATTTATACATTTTTAAGGAATTTTTAATAAGCATTCATAAAAAAAGTTATTTTATGAATTTCAATTGCGTTACTACAAAACTCATATCAACTTTTATTTTATATTCCTTATGTGTTATTTAGAGTGCAAATCCTATTTTTGATTTCACAAATACATATGTGTAACACAAGCAATTTCTTAAAAAACTACAAACCAAATATTTTTGTTTCAATTGTACATGTCCCTTTAACCAAAGTAAAAATAACAGAGGTTACCATTACAAATTAAATTTGTAAAAATATGCTAAATCTCAAAATTTTAAATCTTAAATATTCATGAAATTTAAATATAAAGAAAATAAATGGAATTGTTTTTTTTTCAACCAAATCTTTATAACAATAATTCAATTGAATTTAAAACCATATTTTTGAAATTCGTAATGATCTTTTTTATTCATATGCCTGTCATTTTCTTACAGCAAAACATACATTCTGCGCATAATACTGTGTGTGTCTTATATAATATTTTTTATTCATTAATACTGATTTAAAATGTATTTTAAAATGATCTTGTTGGTATGTACGCTTTAAAAGGTAATGCATTTTAAAATGTGTTGCAGAACGAGAACATGAACAAAACTTAATAAGAACATTCTTATTATAGTACGAAAATGACTTTTATAAATATTCATTAACTTCTTCCCCTTAACCCATGTATTTCCCGAATTTCGGATCATTATTTAGCTCAAGATATTTCGCCTAACACAACACAAAAGCAAGAAAAAGATACTTCTTTTTCAGTCGGCAATAATTATTTTTCTTTTGTCTCTCCTTCTAGAAGCGAGATGATTGATTCTGGAGGTGGCATTCCACGGCATATTTCCTACAAAATTCCGATAGTCGATTAAATTCCTCATTTCTATTTCCCAGAACGCAGTTTTATCATTTTTTGCAAAAACGGTAACTAGTAGCAACCGTATCTAAGAAAAAAGAGTAAAGCGAAACAGCAAACTAGCCTAAAGGATAGATTGGCTCGCTCTAGTACAAAAAATTAATTTTATCTTGATCAGATACCATCAACTCTTAATAATTGGCAGAAATTACGGGAAATGAATTTTCTGTCCAGCGCAATAAAAAAAAAGTGAAACTTATTTTTTTTATCTAAATTTCTCTGTTGTGTTTCTTTATTAAACTTATGTTACACACAGATTGTCAATTATGTGATTACGCTTTTTAATAAAAACATTTATTTATGGGACATTAAATACAAATACAATAATAATCATTTAATGTAGTTCATTTTTATATAAATCGCTATATATATATATATATATATATATACATAAAACTCAACCCCTTAAGCAAAAAAAGTTTTATAACCACTTACAAAAACCAAATAATTTTATTAACTTGTGTTAACTATGAGCATATATGTAGACGCTATAAAAAATAGTTTTGGTTATCAATTACGAAATTGTAAAAAAGATAATGAAGATTCTTTTCCAAGCACAAATCAATAGCTTACACAGACTTCTATCATGGGAAGTGAAGCTTAAATTCTAAGAATCACGAGGTCTAAAGTGCAGGGGGTAATTGTCTGGTAAAAAGTAAAAATCTGTAGATCTATGGTCGGGGTTGAACTCCCCCCCCCCCTGGAACAAATAATGCTTTGAAAAGGAAATAAAAACTGCAAATTGAATACTCTAAGTTTCCTTGTTTTAGCCGAGAATTTTGGAACTTTTTTTAAACTAAGGGGGTTGACTTGTATACGCGCGGATCCACTTATTTCAGAAAATCTTTCTTTAGGAAACTTGCTTTTCTTTAACTTTTTATTTAGTCTCTGTACAAGCGATTTTAATTTTGTAACGTTTTGGGTGTTTTATAAATGGAATTTTTTTCTAAAAGAAAACAAAGTGTCACATAAATTCTTCAAAGTCAATATCAGATTCCAAGTTTTTGAATAGTTTGTAAATTTCAAATTCATTCAGCGGAATATCTGAGTGAATATGATTATCATTCGGTGGTTTTTTTCCCTCCTGGGCATGAAAATGGGTCTACTGAGTGCTTCTTTTTTCAATTTAAATATCTCCCTTAGTAAAATTTTTTTTTCTTCTTCTCTCAAACATGTTTCTCATTAGCAAAGAAAGGCCGAGAAGCCATACTATTACTAAAATTTTAAGCAAACGCAATCACCTGTCGTTTCACACACACACAAATTAGCTGTATGTAACTTTCTCTTTCCTTTCATTTTCCAAAAAAATAACAAAAAATGACACTGAAAGTAAGATTAACACACAGAAAGTGTGCAATATAATAAATTAATGCAAAGAATGTCAGCTGCAAACAGATCTATCATTTTACCTATTCACAACATTTTCGCCCTGATTGTGACATATTTGAAAATTAGAATATTTTATCTTCCAATTGGGTTCATATATGGATTTTGAATTTTGGGTAAGCACTTTCGGCTTATAGTGTGGCCGCGATAGCCTAGTGGTCAAGGTAACGGAATCGTGGCTGGCGTGTCATGAGTTCGAGCCTAGTATTGCTGAAGACCCACGGTGTAAGGGGATGAAGCACGATAAATCTGTCAAAGTTTAAACGTCCTCCCGTTGGTGTGGAAGCTCGAAGAGAGAAGTACGAGCACATGTGTCGTCCTCGTCACTTCACCATGGTTCAAAATGACGAGGTCTGTCACCAAAAGCCCTCGAGTAGCTTAAAAGTGCGACGTTAATATTCATTCACTCACACACATTTGGTTATATATATGGAAATATACTCCGTACTTATTTGTGTATCTTGGACTCTCTTTATATAGATGAATATCTCTTTATAGTTTCTGAAGACAATCAGAGAACATTTACTAAACTCTTGAAGTATTTTTCACAATTGAATATCTTAAACAGCTTTGGTTGCATTATATATCATAAAATTCAAATGGCTGCCTCAACCAAATAATCATGTTCAAAACCTTTTTTCTTTGCCACCTGATTGACAGTAAAATCAGATTAAGGTCCACGAAATTTATTGTGGCTAAGGGCTAGATTTTTACGCCTGTCATTAGCCTTAGCTTTCAGTACCATGCAGGTGGCAGTACGATTTTGCTCGGTCTCCATCCCCCAATCTCGAGGGAGAACGCTCTGGGGGTCGTCATGGGTATCCTACCTCTCTTCCCCTTCCACCAACCTCACGAGAGGACTTGAGACTCAACGGGTATTTAGAGTACTCCATGCCGCGAAGGCAATATACATTTAGAAACATCCATGCCTTTTCCGGGATTCGAATCCAGACCCTACGGCACTGCAGTCAGCTTCACTAGCCACTATGACGGATGGGCGGCTATATATAAACTCATAGATGGCGCTATTTCGAATGATATTTTCGAAGGGAGATATCACTATGACCTAGCATGGAAGTAAAGCTAAGGCACGTCAAATATACTGTGGCTCCAAATCCTCTCATGATTGTCGTGTTGTGGAAGTTTTGAGAGTGAGTTGGCAGTTTAAGTGTTGCATTCGTGATTTGACAGCACTTCAAAATTACGATGTGTGCCGCCAAAAGCTCTCATGTAACTTCTTAGAGGGAAATTATTAAATAAGCTTTCAATCTCGCAAAATATAACCAGAATATCATTGAGATAAAAAGTATTAATAATAGATTTTTACAAAAAAATTTAATTTGTATTTCGAAAATGCTATGTGGTTGCGGTAGCCAAGTGATCTAGGCATCGGATCATGGCTAGCGTGTCATGAGTTCGATCCCAGTATCGCTGAAGACCCGCCGTGTAGGGGCGCGATGCACGTTAAATCTGTCGAGAGCTCCAACGTCCTCCCGTTGGTGTGGTGTGGTAGTTAGTAGAGGGAGGTGCCAGCTCAGGTATCGTCCGCGTCACTTGACCATGGTTCAAAATTATGATGACCGTCACCAAAAGCCCTCATGTAGCTGAACAGTGCGACGTTTATATTCATTCATTCACTCAAAAATGCTATAAACACATGAGATCGGGTGAAAATCATACTTTTTTCACTGTCTGATAAATTTCAAATTCTTTAAAATGATGCTATAGAAATAAACTGCACAGTCAAATTTTCAAACTTCGAAAAGTGTTGACGGTCTAAAATATTTTCAAATGACCAGAACATGTAAGGATTTGAAGATTCCGGAAGTAGAGAATATGGTGAATGTCATGTACATCCCATCCAAGTTGTAGAAACTGTAACGAGTTGTCAAACTTGCATGAAATTTCGCTTCATCTTGGTGGAACACTGCACATTTTCTATTGATGAATTTTGGCCTTTTCTTTTTGAATACCTTATTTAGTTTGTTCACTTAATGACAATTCACTTCAAAAATGAACATTGTATTATCCACTAGAAGCTCAAAATATTATTCGCCTGAAATTCCACTAAACAGAAACATCACCTTTATTTTATGAATATCAGTTTTCGAAGCACTTTAAGACGGACATTTCGAATCACTTTTTATTTCTCTTCCAAGTTGTCTTGCGTTTAACATTATTGTTAACGACACACACACACATTCTAGTTCCTAGTGATGATTCTCTTCAAAAATGGATAATTTTCTGTAAATTTAGAAGCAATCATATGTATAGAAAGCATAGTGCAATTTCTTTCTGTAAGAACTTGAAAAAGCCATTTGTTAAGTTTCAAATCTAAACCAAGGCTTTCATATGATATTGAAGTGGCCGCGGTAGCCTGGTGGTCAAAGTATCGAATCGTGGCTGGCATGCCATGAGTTCGAGCCCAGTACCACTAAATACCCGTCATGTAGGGGAGAGATACACGTTGAATCTGTCGAGAGCTCCAACGTCCTCCCGTTGGTGTGGTAGTTAGGAGAGTTCAGGTGTAGTCCTCGTCACTTGACCAAAATTACGAGGTCCTTCGCCAAAAACCCTCGTGTATATATAGCTGAACAGTACGACGTTAATATTCACTCACTCACGTGATAATGAACGATCGAATTCGGTAAATTTAATTTCTTAGTCATGTCACGAGTTTGAAATCTCTTGATGATTTACATCAATCAGGTCCTTTATTTGGTCTTCAACAACTTTAAATGGCCTTCTAGAATGTAATGCGCCCTCAACACTGAAATTGCCGGAGCGAACATTTGTGCTTAGCAGTTTTGGCACACGTTCTGCTGGTAAGTCTTCTGCATTCACATCCAATAATTTTTTCTTGTTCGAACAACCTATTTACTTGTCTGATAATAAAAAAGTAAATTATGCCGAAAATGCTATTTTCGATTTTCCATATTTGATAGGGCAATGAACCAAAACTATTGTGCAGAGTCAAACAAACTTTTTCACAAACAAGCCTTGATGTATTAGCTGTCAAAATATGTTAAGAAATTGCTGCTTAAGTGTAAAGTTGACCACGAAAAATAAAATTAAACCCTCTATTGAAAATAGGGTTTACTTTTCAAATATGCCATCAGGAATAATGACATGAGTTCATCCTATTGTTTGATGAACCACTATGCAGAACTGCTGAAATATATTGGAATTAAATCTCCTAAATAAAAATATTTTAATTCTACAATAACACTTTATGGTAAGTGTATTAAATAATATTATCATTATATAATCATTTATAAGGCCATTTTTTCTAGTCATGTTACATTAAAATACTTTTGAGATGTAGATTGATTTATGAAATAAATTCCCTAGCTTATTACTTAAAATTTATTTGATTTTTAAAACCATTTTTCAGTTTCTACTATTAGTTTACACTCTCCCTATATATATATATATATATATATATATATATATATATCTTGTTCAAATTTCCAATCGCTTATAAAAATGCTTTCTTTCATCCATTCAAGTTCAAATACATTTTTTAAACTTGTAGCGGATGACACTTGGTGTTAATACTGTTTTTCAAATATGAATTCATTAATTAAATTTAAAAAATGAATAAATTGTAACAAACAGAAATATTAGTCCAACAGCACACATAGAAAGGAAAATCTTTAGTTGTGTCCCTGTAGTGCAATGGATAGCGTGTTGGACTTCTAATCCGAAGATCGTGGGTTCGAATTCCACTTGAAATGGCCTAATTTTTCGAATGTGATTTCTTTTTACTATACTATTTAAGAAAAATTCAATTTAATTAATGGATAAATAGTAACAAACACACACAAAAATAGTCCAACACCCAATATAGAAAGGAAAATGGAAAATTATTGTAAAATTGCTTTCTATTTTACCACTTAATATTGTGATTTGTCATATGTATATGCATATTTATATTAATTGTAACTACTTAATAAAATTTAAAAAATAAAATGTGTTTCTCTTTGTTGACCTAAGTAGGAAAGACTTTAAAAAAAATTATATTACTTGTTTTAACGGAAAGTGTGTTTCTCACCACTCACTTGGAATCTATTTAAAGGTAGAAGAGTCTATGTTTTGTATTTATTTTTATACTGCTTTACATAATTTTTATAAAAAAAAAATTGTAAGTACTAAATATACAGAAGGAATAATAATATTTCTGAAACTTCAGAAAACAGGGATCAGTACATAGTAGGACATGGCAAGCTATACAAAGGTATTTTTTTATATGTTTTAAGTACAAAAAGCAACGTCTATATTTTTTTTTTTTGCCAAGTTGGCATATGGTCGCCAACTTTAGCCAACCGTACGTCATCTGGAACACTTTTCTTGCTTGCTAGGGGAATTTACACAAGTCATCCTTTGTGCATACGAAGAAATTCTAGAGAGTTGTCGTGTTAGCCTAAGTGCTGGTAGTATAAATCAGAGATGGTAAAATAGCTTCCCACGGACATTTATGAATTAAGTTGGTGGTAAGTGTGTTTAACCTTATAAAGGGTAAAAAAGATGAATTTTCTTTTCTTACTCACAAGCTAAACATATCAAACGGATAATACAAATTTTTAATTCCTTCCACCACAGAATCTTCTGAAACAGAATTCTTTTTTCATTAAAATTAGATATCCTATAACATTTTTGGAACTGGCAGCGTAGATATCTGAATTCAAAAGAATTCGATCAACTACATAAAGGAGAATTTTAAATGATAAATATTGTAGACTTGCTAAGTTACACAGACTGACTAGCTATAAATAGAACTCGCAAAAATCAGAATAAAATTCCTTTAAACTTAAGAGCATTTAGACCCACAACAGAATAAAATAAAAATTGCACCTTCCCCCTCCCCATTTGCCTGGGAAATGTGATTCGTAGGAAATGAAAAGGTCGCAATTCGAATTTTATATAAAGGCAAGTTTGAATCCATTTCTTTTTTTTTTCTGTATTTCTCTCTGCCCATTTTATTCCTCGTTTGCTGCTCCACCACCCCCCATTTTATTTTTACCCATACTGTTTGCAGAAACAATAACGCTGAATGGCTCTAGGGATGAGAAGACCCCTCACCCCCAAAAACCGAGGCTAGTGGGGTAGAGGAGTAAAAACATCAATGAAAAACGAAAAAGGAGAGGAAATAGAATGTGTAAGAGGGGCGAAGAGGGAGAAAGAAATTGGGCCAAACGATTTTCTACTCAAGAAAAAGAAAGGCAAAAGAAAAAGAAATTCCAATAGAACTGCGGACATCTTTCTCTTACTTTTTTTTCCTTTTATTGAAAGCTTTTGGGTTTAATCATCGTTATTTGGTTTAATCGATGAAAGTATCGGATTACTTTCGTTTTTTTTTAATACTTTTCTTCTCATGGTTGTTTCTTGGTTTTTTTTTTCCACCACCCCTTAGATCCCGAGTCGCGATTCAGATCCAACAGAAGTGTTTGGCAGGGGGAAAGGGTGGAGTTGAAAATAGCGGAACGAAAAAAGGAAAAGAAAGTCCTTGGGTTCCAGTCGACCGACGACGGTTTTAAACCTTTGGATCAGGCAAAGCGTTGCTCGGGTTTACGCGTCTCTAAGCAAAAGCAATCCATTTTGCGTCACACAAATAAAATAAACAGCATTCTCTTTTCGTTGAGAAACTTCTTGCTTTGTGGATGGTTAGAAGGAAGTTGTTGGGTGTTTTATAATTAGGCGTAAATGCGTTCTCATCAACTGATGGAATTGGAGAGAGACAAGGTAGAGTCAAGTATCTCAGAAGGAAAAGGGAACACGAAATGTTTGTTTCGTATTTTATGGACAACTAAGTTTGCAATGCTTTTACTTTCTATATAAGAAGGTTTTTCGTAAAGGAATAAACTGTACAATGAATAAATTTAATTTTTCTCATGGATTTATTTATTTTTTAAGTACGATGACATGTGGCAGAGTTTTATACTTCAAATGAATCTCCCTTCCGACATTTTAGCCACCATAATAGCTCAGTAATAAGTATCACAAAATTCTGTGTTCAATTTCGGATTATATTTCCACCGAAAGCTAGCGGTGTATGAATTCAAACTTCGTCTCAAAATCTTCTACAAAACTTTGGTCAGAAATTAGGAGAGAGAGAGCTAGTTATGAACTCAGGCAAAACACCTTAATCGTGTACCAATGATTCACTGCTATCGTGTAGCCAGCTCTACAGCAGTTACGAACCCAAGTCCAAAATTCGTCAATTCTGTAATGTTAAGATTTCTATGCTAAGGTACACTTAATGTGTATCCCATATTTGTGGGTGTATTTCTGCAACGTAGTTTCGGGTTTACTATTTCCTGATAATGTGATTACTGAAGATTCGTACACTTAGACAACACTTTTAACAAATCTTTAGCTTTTAAATTGCTCTTTTTCACCCCCTCCTAGGTAATCTTAAAGTAGTATTTTTATTCGTTAAAGATAAACACTTGGAATTACAGTGTATGTGTGCCCTTAAACTCGCCTCTGATGCAGGTTACAGTAGCATGAGTGAAGTTTGAGCATGAGGATCCCAACTCTTACGTTTTCTCTATACGTGTGTGTATTTATATACACATTATATATTACAGTGAAATCTTCAGTACTTTGTCAAAACATCACACTATTTACTAAACAAATACTTATACATCTGAAAATAAAACCAGGTAACTTTTAATTATATTACTATGTATGTTTTAATTGGTATTATGTCATTGAGTTTCGTTTGTTTTTAATTTGATAAATTTGAAAAAATTACGCAATCACACACACATAGTTGAAAAAAATTAAGAATGTTTCAAAATATTTACTACTATTTCCTAATTTTTTGACAGTAGTTAACACAGACAGTAGTACTAATATTGCAGATCAAAACATTTATTGTGTCGATAACAGGAATATGCGTGAATATAAGCACAAAATAAATGGGCACTATATTCTACATTCATTGTTAGTATTTTTATATTAACAAGAAATACATTTTTTCGTAACTCAGAAATCCTGATATTAAATCTCATTATAGACTACCAGGTATTGCTGTCACCATCTTAAATTTCTCTAATTTAAATTTTTTTTTATTCGAAAAAATATTGTGTTGGCAGCACACAGATATTTTACAAGGTCGCATATTGAAACGTACTTTCAAAACTTAGGAATTTGAAGGGTCGTAGGAACAAAAAAGCAAAAAAAGAAGTCCCAATAATAACAATTAAATTTTAGTGGGAAATAAAACAAAGTTAACGATTATCAACTTCTTTAGCAATGAAAATAATTCGAATTGCCTTTCGTTTAATTTCCATTCATTTTCCTCCGAAGGAGTTTTCTACGCATTCTTGCATTTGTACGAGTAATCATCCTAGTGAACCATATTTTTCTTCATTTAATTGTTTACTAATTTTTGCATTTTGAAGGTATACCAGAGTTATTCATGATAGGCGTCGTAATTTTGCCCCTCACTCAAGTGATATGGATAATATTTTAGCTGGCACAACATTCTTCAGACTTCCTCGTAACGTCAACGTAGGAACTTCTAGCCATGACGGATTTAACGTTTTTATTAGGTTCCGCTACACAGTGGGTCTCAAAAGGTCCAAGGTCTCGGTCCCATGATATTACAACACCGGTCATGAGTTAGCGACCAGGACCACTTGGTTATGGCTTTTACTCATTTAGCTTCGAGGTGAAAAAACCTTATTCGGAAAGCATAGCACTATAAAGAATTGGAATTTTTCATCTTGCTTTGTTACTTGATACAAAACCCGTAAGTTGTTTATTTTTATTTCATTTTATGTGCTTAAAAATTGTATAATTTTATGGAAGCGTTTATTTATCTTTATTTTAAGGTATCCGACTACCCTAAAATTGTGAATTTGACCAAAAATTGACGAATTTTTATGATTTTGTTTTATAGGCTATTTTTATTAGCTTTATAAAACGACTTAGTTTATTATTTTCCGTTCACTAGAACATAAACTACAAGTGTTTTAGTAAAAGCAGATGTCTTTACTTAACCACTTCCCTTACATATTTTTTTGAAAAAAGTTGCAAAAAATCATCACATTTTCTTATTTTATTATTAAATACAAGGAAACGAAACAAAACAAAATATGCAAGTTTAAAGAATAATTTTTAATTTTTTACAGGTGTAAAAGCATTTATTTTTAACATTAGTTTACTATCCCGAGTTATCTCGGGCAAACGGAAAAAAAAGTTGAATATTAATCTTTGTATGGTAGTTTTTGAAACAAGGGACAACACAAAGTGATACCTTACATTCTTTATACTGGTATCTCTTCTTACTGGCTTACCTCTTTACGGGAGCACAGAGTACACTGTCTCGTTGGATTAGATTTTTTTTCAGTAGCAGGAATAACATCTGGAAAATGCCCAGAGGTAACCCGAGTGGTGAAGGACTAATGCTGGGTCTTCCTGATGCGGCAAAAAACTCGTTGCGATGATTTTCTAAAATTATTTTTTCAATGAGTTCCATTCTAAATTATTTAGGTGATCATGATAATCCTGATTTACAATACAAAATGTAGGCTACATACAGACGAATCACTTTTACTATTTTAAATGTACACCATGATCATTCTCTGAAAAAATCATCACTTTTGCTATCTCGCATCATCGCCATTATTTTACTTTTTTTCAATTGAACTATCCTTCTTTAGGCATTATTAATCCACAAGCCGACGTGTACTCTACAATAGGGAAAATAAGTGACCTGTCCCGCCAAAAGATCCACGAAACCAACAAAACTTAGCAAACTGCCAAACAAAACTGAATATTTCCTTTCATTTCCTCCAAGCCGAGTAAAACCATTATAAAACAAATCGTACTAATAAATTCTTCTTTGCCCGAGTTTTTTCGGGATGATAATTAACTGCATTATATACGAAACTGAGTTAACTCGGGATAATCAGGCAAGTGGTTAAGCAAGATGTCATAAAAAGCGCGTCTTACTCGAAAAGTGTTTTTTTAATGCTCAAGCGAGGGCAGCGATTGCTCAAAAAATTTTGAAAATAGTTAACTGAAATTTGTTGTGTATGTTTTGTATAATAGTAGAAGTGTTTTAACCTTCAGATTTATCAATCACTGTTTTATTACAAAATTTACAGTCCCTTATGTTATTATAATCACTGTTTTTTTAAGCAATTTCATACAATAACTAAGATAAAGTGCTCTAGTTTTTATAAAAATTAAAATGTCTCTTATCCTGAAGGTCATTTCAAAAATGAATAACATAGCAATACATAAGAATTGAAAAATTGAAAATTGGTTTATAAACTTTTGGTACAGAATGATTCGCATTTATGTTATTTTTTGTAAATTTTTACCTCTTTTTTCCATTTAAGCACTAATAATTTCTTTTTAACTTTTTAATTTTAGTATATTTTTCTTAAAATGTGCTAAAAAATCTAAAAACAACATCAACAAATTCCCATACCTCCATTTTTCAAAAAAAAAAGTTGTCGCAAGTAGTCGGATACCCTTAAACCACAAAAACAACTAAATACGAGTTGAAGTAAATAATGGGTAAAAAAATCATGTCTCAAGAAGTTTAAAAATTATTCCAAAAGAGAATTTCATGAAAAATATAAACACCACTGCGATATATAGTTTTTTAACTATGTATCACAGATTCAACAGAAGTCAGTGATTTAAATATATTGATTCTACTATACAACTCATGCGAAATTTCATCAAATATTCTTAGAATATTAATAATGTGACCGCATTCAATGGAAGTGAAATGGTGGCACGACAATCTAAAAGGAATTACGGAAGCCGTGCGTATGCAAATCCGTTCCCAGCACAAACTGAGATGCATATAACAATCGCTTCATGCGCATGCATCAACTGTCACGAGATGACAGCTCTCCTGAGACCCGAGCTCTCCGCCCCAGCTGTAGCCGGGGCGCAACATTCCTTCTAATGCTATAATAATAGCCCCAGGAGAAAATGGTTTCCGGAAGTTGCGCAATCGATGATCCTTCATTGCAAACCATTCCTCGAATTTCTACCGGGGCTTCTCGGAAAGACTCGCCAGGTGAAGATTTTCAGAAAATTCCACTTAGAGTGAGATTTATATCCAGTTGTTCGATATATTAGGGCAGAAACAGCTCAAAAAAAGTAAGGAAGTATTTTACAGATAATTTTTTTTTCTAGCTTACTTCCAAGAAAGTTTTCACATGCTCAGAACTAAATGTTCAATAAGAAACACATAACTGTGTGGATTTGCGGTAAATGTTCGATGAGAAATTTATTTGAATACATCGTGCATCCACTGTAATTAATTTACGTCACACTCTGAAACAACACAAACAAGCCGCAGCAGCCTAGTGGTCAAGGTAACGAACTCGTGGCATGAGTTCGAGCCTAGTACCCCTGAAGATCCGCCGTGTAGGAGGGCGATGCACGAAGAATCTGTCGAGGCTCAAACGTCCTCCCATTGGTGTGGTATGGAAGTTTGGAGAATGGGATGACAGCTCAGGTGTCGTCGTCGTCACTTGACCATGGTTCAATAAGGTCCGTTGACAAAACTCTTCGAGTAGCTGAATAGGGCAACGTTAATATTCACTCAATCACTCATTGAAACAACACAAGGGCTACTGAGGACTGGACTAGTAATTTTGAACCATGATCAAGAGACGAGGAGGACAACTGACCTAGCACCCCCTCTCCGAGCTTCCATACCATAAGCCTCAACAGATTTAACGTACATCAGTGCCTCTACCCGGAGAGTCATCATTGGCACTAGAACTCGAACTCGCGGTACGACAAAGTAAGCCATGATTTCGAGATTATGACAACTCCGCTACCACGGCCTACCTGAAAGTGAAGTGCATGCTTAGATGTCATCCTCGTCACTTCACCGTGACTCAAAAGTAAAACAAGATATCAATCATTGGCATGGCCAAGTAATTTTAGCTCGTTTTTCACATGTTGTATTTTACAATAATGCAACTAATGAACTTTTTACTAACAGAAAGCAGTTACTGTTCCACTCCTCTAAATGTACTACTATTGAGCTGAAAATAAATAATGACACAAATCTGTATCAGCACTATAAAAAAACAAAAAAAATTTTTTTTACAGAAACTACAAACTTGAAATTCAGGAAAATTTGTAGGAAAATTCGGGAAATCTATGGGAAAATTTAAATGATTCGGCTCATCTAGGGCACAAATGCGACCAAATGCCGAAACCCCGAGGTCAATTGGTTGTTTATTGGCTGAGAAAAAGGTACGACAAAATATGGAACGAAGACGAAATTTGCGTCCTAATAGCGCTTTTGTTCCACTACGTGAAAAACGCGCTAAAAATCGTCACCAAACGTTTTCATGCGACTTCGGTTTGAGCCATTAATAAGCAGGCCATGACTCCCTGAATTGATCTCCACTAGGCTGATTGTTTGATTGATTATTAGTATTATACCTTGAAGCAACAAGAGTCAGCCATCTGTTATAGTGGTTAGCGACGCTGACTGCTGTGCCGTAGGGCATCGGTTCGAATCCCGGAGAAGGCATGGATGTTTGTGAATGTATAGTGCCTTCGAGAGGCATGGGGGGTACTCTAAATAGCCGTCGAGCCACAAGTCCTCTCGTGAGGCTGGTGGAAGGGGAAGAGAGGTTAGAGACCTTTGACCACCACCAGGATGTCCTCCCTCAAAATTGGGGTGGAAAAACGGGCTAAATAGTACCGTCATCTGAATGGTGCCCAAAGCTACAGCTAACGACAGGCGTCTCTTAGCCCTTTGCCATGATGAATTTCGTGGGCCTTGATCTGGCCTTTGCCGATCAGGTGGTATTAGTAACAACAATAACAAGCAACAAGAGAGATTTAGAAACGGATCTCGTAATTTTTAACAATGTTTAAATGTCGAGATGGAATGGGATCTAATACCCCACTCTCCGAACTTCCCCACTACGCAAACGTGAAGATATTAAACCTCGATAGATTACATAAGCCCATCATTCTTTCTACACAACATGTCTTCAATGGAATCCACAACTCGTCAGAAAGTCCACGAGTTTGTTACCTGACTATTCAGCTGCCACGGTCATTTCGTTTAAACAAAATGTGTTCGTTCAGACTTATTTTTTTCTTTTTGTGAAGCAATTTAAAGAAACTTATTGATTTTTAAAATATGCGAAATTAGAAGTTAATGTTTCGCCTTCTTATATAAGACCACATCTACTGAGCAAAATCTTCTCAAATTTTGAAATTTTCCTTTTTAAATTAGAATCGACCCCGGCCCAAGTCGGTGGATTTTCTTGATGCAAAAAATCGACAGCGCCCATGTGGTATGAATATGCAGCATGTAAAAGGCCCCCTGAGTGTCTGTTTGATTTGAGTACTCTGAAAAATTAAATTCCTAGCTCAATTCTGCATCCTTAGAGCTCAGGTGCCTCCCTCTGGGAAGAAACTGGGTTATCAATTACGTTTTCAACTGATTATCCTGAGTATGCGCCACTAAAAGTGATGCCGGCGCAATGAACAAGGTTATTCTATTCGCAATCCCATTAGAAAAAAAATTGAACTCTTTTTAGAAACTATTTGAAGGTTGTTGAAAATTGGCTTGACAATTTTGAATCACGCTACCCATCCAGTATAGTGGTTAGTGACACTGACTGTGGTGCCGTAGGGCCTGGGTTCGAATTCCGGTGAAGGCATGGATGTTTGTGTTGTAATCCCCCGTGTGATACATTTTGTAGTGCACGGGGTTTATAAATGTTCTCAGTAAAAAAAAATAATAAAATTTTGAATCACTATAAAGAAAGAAAGGCGATACACACACATTTGATTGAACCTCAATTTCCTAACTTCTAAATCACGCGAGGCGTGAGAAATATAAGTACCAACTCCATTTATAACACATTTTGGTTTCTAGTAATTATTGTTATTTTTATAATTAAAGAAGAGATTCCTAAAACCATTTTAAAAACCTTTATTTAGACGCCAAACAGCGATGTAGCGCCAAACATGTCTTGTTAACAGCAATTAACGAAGCTTTTAGTGTATAATTCTTACACAATTGTGTATCTTATATATTTTAGAAAAACCATATTTTTAACAATGAACACATGCTTCTAAACAAAATTTGTAAGCCCGCAAATATCAAAAAGAAAGGGATCTTTGGGTTCTCCACTTTTAAACGTTCTGCTGAAATGAATTCTTTAAAATGGCTAAAGATGAAAGCAAATCAATCGATTGTAAGCAAATTAAGGATGGGCTCAGCTGCTTTAAGGCGCCCTCGATTTGGGAAAGGCTTTATGGTAATTGCCACCGGCCTGTTTGGCGCGAACATCCCATCGCCAACTGAAAACGGGTCCGAGGGCCTGTTTGGCGCGGAGAACATCCCATCGCCAACTGAAAACGGGGTCGAGGAATCCATAACTTCATTACCCCTTTCATCAAATCTCGTTTACTTAATTTTGCTCCGTTTTGTTATAATTCCAAATAATAAGATCAGAAACCTGATTTCATTTTTGGCAGCCTTGATCTTTCCTGTCATCTTTCACAAAATCAATTAATGGAATGATATTTAATTAAATCGAATGCATTCTTGGTGTTCGAAATGTTGCTTTGATGAGATTCCATTCTTTTGAAAGCAAAAGAAAAAATCGTTCTATTCTCCATTTGAAAGATTATAGCGAATGAAGTATTTGATGTGGGAAAACAGTAACCTTACACATATTTAATCTATCACATTCCTTGACGCATGCAAAATGGTTCTAAGCAATATCTGCTGTGTGTATCGTGCTATGTTACCGTTAAAGTACATAAATCTATTATTTCATAGGGTAACTAGGTATTTCATGAAATAACTAGACGTGTCAGTTAAAGTAAATAATAGATGAAAAATTTCATACTTTACCTAGTTATTCTATGAAATAACTAGTTGTTTTATATATGAAATAACTAATTATAGACAGTTAAAGTGAAAAATAAACAAATTCAAAGATATTTTATAAATTAATTAATCATAAAAATAGTAAAACCCTCTCGAAAAATACATTATATTCCTAATAAGGATGATTAAATGATAAAAAAAAGGAAAAGCATACGATATCATTATATTGTTCCTCATATAAGTTACGCAGAAAGGGAAAACAATGAAGATATTTTGCATCTGTTACTGGTGCAATTAACTTTTCTACTCTTGGATCCTCAAGGATATCATATTGCTGGATTAACCAATAGTCACGTGGTACGTTTTTTCTGTGCTGCTTTACGAGTAGCACTTTTTATTTCTGCGATCAAAGTTCATAATTTTTCCCGAGTAAGTTCAGAACTTTTTTCCCTACGCTTATTTAAAAAAAGATTCAAATCTGTCTGGCTTTAAATCCTTCTTTTTTCAGGTTAGTCTCTCATTCCTGAAGCAGTCATTGTTAGAAAACAGATTGCAAAAATGCTTGTTAATAATCCAAAATGTCAAACTCTAACATAAATACCCTGTCCAAAATTCTATGCTTAAAAGCAACGGAATGAAAGGTACACATACACTTCATTGCAAAGCAACTATAAGCGGTTCAAAACTGACTAAAAGCAGCTAGAAATGGCTCAAAGAATTTCGAGTGCTGTATTTCATACTTAAACGATCAAGTAATCGTTATTCAATTCGTATATAATACCTAGTTAAATAGTAGAATTCAATAATTTTATATACTTTAACTGACTTGCCTAGTTATTTCCTGAAATACCTAGTTGTTCTGCGAAATAATGGATTTCACATTTTAACAATAACATAAACAAGGAAATAAATGTTTAACCATAATATCGTAGTCTAATAAAAATTAATTTTTATGTAAATTATTCTCAACTGTTTCTCTTATGGCGTTCTGAAATCTGTTCTAAGTGTTAGGACAAAAAAGATACAATAAAAAGTTATTATTATACATAAAACTGTATATATATATGTCATGAAAATTTCAAACCATTTATAAATGGAAAACCATTTATTCTTGCATTAGTATTCATGGGCCATGTGAGAAGCTCAAAAATTTAGTTCTGTTTTAAAATTTATTTCGTTGAATGGGGCAATTTGAGCAATCACTCTGGTTCATGCTTGTGTTTAAAAGTTTATAATGCTGGCAAAAGGAATAATTATTCTTTTCTTAATGGTTCTTATTTCAAATTTATTTTAATTTCGCAATATTGGATATCGATAAATCAATTTGCACTATTTTTCATTTTTCGCAAATATTGTTGAGAATTTGGGGTGTGGCTTACAATCGATGGTAGCTTAGATTCAAATAAATACGGTAGTTAAATTTTTATAGAATTTTTTTTAAAAATACGCTTTTTAGTTTTGAAAAGAGGAACATTTTCAATGTTCTTAATATTTTTCTGAAAACTAAAATTCGAATACACAAAGCGAAAGAATAAATGCACATAAAAAAATTTAAAAGTTAATCTATGCTTAACTAAAGATTCCGCGCATTATATACGGATACATATCCTTATTTAGTCAGTAATCGACAAAATTATATTCGCAAACTATTTTTTATCAAATGTGTGCTACAATTTTCTCATGAAATTCTGTAAAAGTAGTTTCACTGCAACATCATTCATTCCGCAGAAAAACATTTCATGGGAGAGCTAAAAAGCCGTGCAATTATTTTAAGCCTCATTCTATAGATATTAACCATATAATTATGCATATTAAATGTTAATTTTTTTACTGTATATTTTTAAAATTCTAACAAGAAGATATAGGAATGGGATGAAATCATTGGTCTCTTGCCTATTTTCTGAATCTCACATCTTCTGCATAAACTACAAACCAAATATCTAAATTAATAGAAGTTGGAAGCACAATGACACATTTACAACAATTCATATTTTAAACAGAATAATATTTCACGATTTTAAAAATGATTTTTTTAAGAAAAAAAATGATTTATTATTCCACACGAGTTCTGCAATAACATTTCAATAAAAAGCAAATTTGTCTTTAAAGAAAGAAAACAAAGATTCAATATGTTCTTCGTCTTGTCTTTAACAGACATGAATAAGTCTATATTAAATATAAAGTGGAGTACTTTCACGAATGAAGTTAGTTTACTGGATGTCTATTCCGTTTGAAATGACAAATGGTTATTAGTATAATAAATAATTCTCCATTGTAATGATATCAAAGAATTCATCCATTTTCTACTTTCATCTTTCTTTCCCCAGCGCAAGAGGTTCTGAGAGGATTCTTTATGATTTTTCATTTCACAAACGATCATCATTTTACATTTCAGATGCAAAAAAGATATCACCGTCAAATTCTTTTTTTTTTATTTTTATCCCTTTATCTCAGAGTGGAAAAGAAAACGAATGAACAAGTTTTGCCATTTGATTAATACTAACTTTAAAGAATCCAAAAATAGAGCTAGTGAATTAGGTTATGAAATATGCAATGCTTAATTAAATGAACATAAGACTTTGTGTTTTCAACTAGAAAAATTTGCTTTTATTTGTCAATTTTTTGTAAGAAAGCATATATATATAATAATTTGAACAATATTTCTTATTGTAGCTCAGTTCAAACAGTTGCTACTTTTTAAATTCTAATCTTCGGCCAAAACTTAAACTTGCACATGAGTGTATATATCCAATAAAAGTTGCGTGTATTCTTTTCTCATATATTCTTAAATTATTTTCATGGTATATAAAGATATGTGTATTCAAGACAATATAAAATTTTCTTTAAAAAAATTGGGAACAAATTTTATATTCTATTGTAATATTTTATTTTTATCGCCTATAATCATTATCGAATTACTTTTCATTGAGATGATTTCGACATAGCTTTCAATCCCTGACTTATTGTACAATATCGATGCTCCTGTCATAAAAGCTAAAAGGTCTTTTTCATAAATTTAAATTTAAAAGCTCATTTATTCCTCCCCTCCCCCTCCCCCTTCTTAAGACAGCTCTCCCTTAATATTCCTTTCAAAACAGAAAGAATAGTAGAGTGAAAGTTAGTATTGTCTGTGTTTTTTAATATTTCAAAAATTAATTATTTCTGAAATTCTCGAAATACTCATACAGTTGATTGATCTTGGAACCAACTAAATTACTGGATTCTATTCACGTCTTAATATATTTAATTTTTTTTTCAAGGCCGGGGAAGTTACTGAAAAAAATCCTATTCACTGTAATTTTGATTCTTTTTTTTGAAAAAAATGAAGATTTAATTATTTTACACGTCCAACAATAAAATTATTCTTTTATGATCTTAACAGTCTTTTAAAAATCAAGCAGCAATTAGCAGCAAATTTTCAATCCAATATATGATATTAAAAATTTTACGTATTATTCTTTAAAATATTTTCCCCTTCTTAATTTTTTATTTGATTTGTTTTGTTGGGGGAAGGGGGAAACCCGTTTCTTATGTTTAACATGGTGAATTTTTTATTAAACAGATTCTGAGATATAATTTGCTTTTTGATGAAAACATTTAATTATTTCCATTTCAAATTAAACAAAAATGATTAAAAGTGTTGAATAGGATAGATTCAAACCCAAAATAATTGAAAACAGCAAAAATATTTAAAAATCTGTTAGCTTTCTTTTGAAATATATAATCTCGTAAAAACTCATTTATATCAGAAAAATATGTAACTTATAATCTTACAAATTTCCTTTAAAAAAAACTTGTACGTGCATTTGTATCATGAAAAACCAAAAAAGTTGTCTGGTATCAAATTTATCGATTCACCGATTTTAATTAGATTTCTCCTTTTAGATATGTATTGCATGGTAATTTAATTTTCATTTTTGCCTGTCCTTCCACTATATTTACTAACTATATTATTGATTCTGAGAAATTACAAATTTTCTGAAGAGGAGATTAGAATTTTTCTTTCATCTTAGATATTGTTACCACTAATAGATTCTTGCAAGGGTAAAACAGATGAAATGTAATATATGGTTCAAATACTATCAACACAGAAAAAATCATTGGGAATACTGATAATAACTTTTTAAATAGAAAATCAATTTTAAGTTTGAATGAAGTACAGTAGAATCTGTTTTTGTGCGGTTCTTTTTTATGCAATTTTATTTTTATACGATCTTTTTTTGAGCGGTATATAAATTTCAACGGCTTTTTGGTGTCACTGTTGTGTTTTCTATCCCCAGACGTACATTTTCTTTCACCTAAATGAAGACGTACTGTTCATTGGATATAAACAGTCTCTCGACAATGCATGTTCAATTTCTTTCTCTCAACGCCCTAGCAGCATGCGCTTCATTGAAGACGAAATTTTCAAAGACTGTGGCATTATCAATAATTTGATAGAATATGAAGATGGAAAAGAAGAGCCGTATTCCTTGAGAGTGGATAAAATATATGCAGAGATCCAACTTTCCAACGAATTGGTAAAGCATTTTCTTAAAAATAAATACCAATTCCGAAAGGAGTTTGAAGTTCCAAAAAGAGCTTCGATCATGCATGCCTGGTTATCGTGACGTTTAAAAGAAACTGACCAACCGACCGCGACGCAAAAACTTATTTCTTACTTTATGGTGCCAAAAAATAAACCAATTGAAATTGTATCTTCAAGTGACGAAAGCGATTTTTTGAACTCATTCATCACAGGAAGATGCGTGCTTTGGATTACGATGAGTAGCAGTGAATTATGTACGTGCATTTTGATAATTTCTCCGTGTTTTCAATGAGAAATTTAATTTTTTAAAAATGTTTCCATGTGCAATTTAACTATTTATTCTGTTTGGAAGTACTTTCTCATAAATTTCGCAAATAATTGACGTATTTTCTAAGGGCGACTTTTTTATGCTGTCCTACTCCGCCGCGCAAAAAAAAATCTGTAGCACGTCCACAAAGTTATTTGTTATATGTAAGCATTTTTGAAATTTTCCAATATTTTTTTCGTGGTTTCATTTTTGCGGTCCCTATCTACCACATAAAAACAAATTTTACTGTACTACAGATGTGAAATAAAACACAATGCTCTTTCTCATAAGGTTTTGTATTTTGAACCAAATGAGTTTACCAAATGGAATTCGGTATTTACTTTTATTTACTTTTAGAGTGAGTGTTTATTGACGTCGCAAAAGCAGCACGAATGTTATTGAGAACAGACCTCGTTATTTTGAACCGCGGTATAGTGACGAGGACGACACATGAATTGACACTCCTCTCTAAATGTCCACACCATGGCAACGAGATCACTTTGAGCCGCGGCATGTTAAACGTGCATCAGCCCCTGTGGTACTAAGGCTCCAATTTTTAGCAAACTAGCCATGACTTTTCGTGACTATGACCCCTCTAGGCCACAACTTTCACTATTTACTTTCTGAAGTAAAAATTTTCAATTACTCAAACTCTTTGTTTTGATTTGAATACTAAACTGAGAACATTCCAGGATACTTTAAATGTTTACAGAAGGATTAAATTTAGGGTTTAAAAATCAGCTTTAAACTGGTTGCATCTAATTAAATGAGACAAACATAAAACATCTCATTTTTTTCAATTAAACATATAAATAGCAATTTAAAAGAAAGTTATAGAGAAAATTCTTAAAGAAATTTCTCTATAACTCTACGTGAGTTTTTTAAAAAAAAGGAATTTCTTTCAAAAAGGAGAACATTCTTTTTTTTTCCCTTCAGAATTTGAGTTAACCACATTACCAGATAATAATACATCAAATAGGACATTAGCATAATAAACCACCAACAAACTTTATTAAATAGACAGGCCATGTTGATATTTGATTTATTAATAAGTATAAATCTTTGAAAAGTGTATAATTCAGTTTCAAAGAATGCTAGTTACAGGAAATGAATGGTTTTAAAAAATAATTAACTAAAATCTTTTCTGTGAATTTATTTTCACTTTCATGTTAAGCGCTGTAACTGTTAACCGTGCATTTGTTTCATTATCTCCTAAAGATCATTTATCATTTTCCTAGACCACTTTTTGTTTCGAATTAGTCCAATGATTCATTTCAACCTATAGGTAGTGCAGTTATCTGACACACCTGTGTTTAATTTCCCGAAAAACAAATTTCCAAAATTCATCTTAACATTTCTTCTTCTAAAGTCACACAAACTATACTTTCCAAGAAACATTTTGCTCCCCCCCCCCTTTTTTTCCCCTGATTCTTGGAATGTATTTTCGGTCCCTCCCCACACGGCCTCTGGAGCATCGCCTGCCTGAACCCCAATCGATCGCATCTTCCGAGATGACCTCCAGATGGCGCTGCCACTTCCGCCGTTCGATATTCTCCGATGCTTCTACCGTCCACGTAATATTCGAAAACGCAGTCGCCGGACCTCTGGATGGCCGTGGTCGTTGCGCTCTCGTCCACTCTCACCATACGGGAAGGTCGAGATTAAAGTGTCCACCCCTTTGAAGTGACCTCTGCAGTGGAGATTACCCGCAAAACTTTGATCTGCAGAGACGAGATGCTGGATTGCAAAGATGCTAACGGTAAGCCTCTTTGGAGAATTTTCTTTTTCTTCTTGATTCGTTCACGGAGACTCGCTCTGTCTTTCGCACAACATCGAGTGCTGTGACCTCGCGCTCGCTGGAGTGGACGGAAGAGGTGGAATTCTTTTACACAATTTCATAATGAAGTTAATTAAATCGAAACAATAATTATTATCCTTTATAAAAAAAAAATTTAAGTTTAAAAGAGGAAAATAATACAATTTTAAGCAAATGTAGTTTGCATTAAAATGCAATTTGAGTTTCAGAAGCAGAAGATAGTTTTATTTGAAAAATATCTTTCCAAATAATGTCACGGACGGACTTAAACATTTTAAAAACTTGATGGAAAGAAAACTGAACCTTATATATGCATCTGGTTCTCCTAACTTCCACACGATGTTGCGCGAGGGCTTTTTACCGCTTTAATTCAACATAACTTCCCTTAATCCATATGACGTATTTAAAGCGTAAATATTCAATCTTATAACTTAAAAACTTGCAGAAACAGATTTTTAGAAACACTCATTCCAATAACACGATCATTCATGAAAACAAGGAAAAACAAATAAAAACAAATTAATTTGGAGAAAATTTATTTTAATGAGAAACAGCAAATTGAGTGATTTTAAACCTTAAATTTTTTTCATTAATTTAAAATTCTCCTGGAATGATTTCACATTCCAGATTTGAAAATGTATCTTTTCTCCATAAAGGGAGCATCGAGTGCACACTTTCGAGATCGGTATAACAAACATTTTATCTCTTAGAACTTCGTACTTTATTTTAGTTTCAATATTAAGCTTAGTTGAAATGTAAAGATATTTTTTTAAAAAATATGCAGCACTTATCCAAGGGTTTAAATTTGATATATTATATAATATACATTAATAACATATATTAAAGATAGATTAGAACTTTAGAATATGTTCGCGAGTAAATATGAATACTGAGTTGAAGAAACAGCGCTCAGTCATTGAATATCAATCAGATGTATAAAAAAAAAACCTCTTTTTGATTTTCTCTTTTTTTATTTAAGAAACCTCGCAGAGCTGAACTATTGAATTCAAATGAAATTTAAAATTCAAAATATTCATACATTGAAAATACGATTCTTCTAAATTGTGTCGGTGTGGTGGGGAAGTTTTGAGAGTGGGAGTGGCAGCTGAAGTGTCATCCTCGTCACTTTACCGAAGTTCAGAATTACGTCTCTAATAGCTCTCGAGTTGCTTTAGGATGCGACTTTAATAAAAAGTCAGTTCCAGCCGACAGAATTGTGAGACGATATAAATATTCGAAGAATAAGAGAATGTGCATTTATTTTGCTAATGCGCATGGCACAAAATTCTCCCTTTCTTTCATACCTTAAAACTCTTTTTCTGTTATAATGCTGATTCTCTCTGCCCTTTTTATTTCATGAAATGGCAATATGCAATTCAGTTTTTCTGTTTTCTCCGTTTTGAGATAGTATTCGAAGCGAACATGGCTTGATCTCGTTCGCAGACATAAAATGAAAGAGTAGGTAATATCGAGTTTCAGTGTTTTTTAAATCTTCCTCTACGTCCAAACTAATAACGACGAGGTAGTTATTACGTTAATAAATGCTAATATATGATTTTCCGAGTACAAGTTTCAAAAGAGAGCCCAAAATGCGAATTTTACAACACTTACAAATACGACTGAATTAAATAAAGTCATGTTAGAAATTTCCTTCATAGTGATTTAGTGAGTTATTAATAACATTTAATATCAATCAGTTGAAACAATAACAATAACTTTGCTTATTGAATATTTCTCGACTGACTGCTTGTTTCTGCTAGACTCAAAGCTCCGTTAAACTCAGTTAATAAGCCTAGTAATTTTACCCAATCGAAAGACTCGGTTAGCATCTGAACTGGCGTACAATCCACCCATATTCCCTCTTCGCTGACATGACTTCGAACCTTGATAGATTTTAGGGTAACATCACCTCTATGCATTGTGGCGGCTGTAGCCTAGTTGTTAAGGTAACAAACTCGTGGCCAACATGTCATGAGTTCAAGCCTAGTACCTCTGAAGACCCACCGTGTAGGGGAGTTATGCACATCAAATCTGTTAAGAGGTCAAACATCCTCCCGTTGGTATGCTGTGGTAGTTAGGAGAGGGGGTTGCAAGCTCAGGTGTCGTCCTCGTCACTTGACCATGGTTCAAAATTACGAGGTGCGCCGCCAAAAGCCCTCGTGTAGCTGAATAGTACGACGTCAATATTCACTATAACTCCCTCACTCGCTTCTATAAAATGAGACTTTTCTAGGAACAGGTCTCGAGCCTACAAGTCGTTAGAAATGCCTACGGTCATGAGATTGTGCCTGTCACTACAGGCTACCGCAATCGAACGATTTACAAGAACCCATACAAGTGGTCAATTGAAATTTATTCGAAAAGGAAACTTTTCATCTTATTGCATTTTTCTTTTAATTACTTTTTTTTTTAATTTCCAATAAGGCTGCGGATTTGTAGTTACCACTGCAGATCTAGTAACCATTCAACGGGAGCTGATATTTTTTTTTCTGTGCGGCACTATATAGGTGGTACTCTAATCACCGCAAGTAATTTTGGCGTCCAGTTTCCTCCCTAGAAGGAGGAACCTGTACCTTGTCGATGCGAAACTGTACTAGGAATTAAACTTTGCCCCTAGCCAAACAGGCAACTTGGGGCTTTTTTACATGCCACATAATCTTACGACAGGGATGCTGTCGATTTTCTGCATCATGGAAATCCACCAACTTTGGCCGGGTTCGAACCCGCAACCTTTGACGTGCAAAGCCACCGACAAACCAACTACGCTACCCAGCCAGCAAATTAACTTTTTATCTCTTCAGTTCTGTAATTTAATGCTATATATTTCCTTGTTGTTACAGTTTTCAATTAAATGTTAATCAATAAAGTATAACCCAAAAACTAGTATAACTAGTAAAGATGACGAAGTTTTCTTTTAATTTTTATTTTTAATGGGGCCGTGGATTAATGTTTTACCATTGATGGTTGCATATTTTGGGCCCAATTCACGGAACACGAGGACTATTGGTGACTGACCTAGTAATTTTGAATCATGATCAAATGACGAAGACGACACTTGAGCTCCCAATCCGTTATCCAAACTTCGACTACATACTAACGTTGGGACGGAACATCGTAAAATTTAGTGTGTAAAGTTCGCGAGTATAAATTATTGGCTACCGAGGGCATTCAAACTTAAAAATGCAAAAATACAGAAAAGTGCAATGAGCGAGTGTATGTTAATTAACGTCACACTATAAAGGATGGACCTCTTAATTCTGGACCTCAGTCAAGTGACGAGGACGACACTTAAACTGGCATTCCTCTCTTCAAACTACCTCATCAAGCCCATGAGCGGTATTTGAGCCACAATAGGCTTAAAATGCATCAGTCCCTCTCCACGGTGGGTCTTCATTGGCATGAGGGCTCAAAGAGAGTGAATATTAACATAGCACTGTTCAGCTACACGAGAGTTCTTGTCGACGCGCCTCGTAATTTTGAACCCTGGTCAAGTGACGAAAATGACACTTGAGCTATCACTCCCTCTCCTAACTTCCACACCACACCAACGAGAGGACGTTTTAGCCTCGACATATTTAACGTGCTTCTATGCACGGCGGGTCTTCAGTGGTACTAGACTCGAGCTCATGACATTTTGACCACGAGCTCGTGATCGTAACCACTAGGCTACCGCAGCCATTAGAAAAACGAATTACAGTATGCAAGCAATTTTTTGCTAATTGTAAAATAACGCCAAAGATTAATTCCTAAAGATTTTATGAGTTATGGCAAACTTTTTCTACCATCCTAATTGCTAAATATTTTGCGACACATAAAAAATTTGTGAACATTCGCCAAAGATGACAATGCATATGTACCCAATATCAGCTAAATATAAGTACAGTAGAAGGTCGTTTATCCGAACGTTTATTATCCGAAGAGTCAAATATCCGAACCAAGAGAATCAGAGACCTTGCAGCGAAAAAACGAAGGTGTGCAATGGTACAGCGAAAAATAAGTGATTATTTTCTGCAATATAAAGGTAAAATTGCGACATTTTGCACCTATTTTGCTTTTTCTTCAAGCACGTTTCCTGCATGTGATGATTTTCAATATTCGTATAGTGTCCGGTTTCATATACTGCATGGACCGCATTCGGTTTTCGGTTATCCGAACAATCACGTATCCGAACGATGTCCGGTCCCAATTGATTCGAATAAACGACGTTCTACTGTACCAGAGAAAATTTCGTTATTTCCTCTGTAGTGATTATTTTGGTTGATCATGCTAATTTTATTAATTGTATATATAACACTAGTTTGTAAATCTACAAGCTTTTCTATCACTCGAGAAATATGTCATCCTTTACTTTTTAAATCTCTGCACCAGTCGTTATATTATTTATCGAACTTATAAAATTTAGAATGTTGTACATTACTACACAGTCAGTACTTCTTGCACACTTCTTCATTACTTAGTAACTTCTTTTTCGCAAATATTTAAATATAACTTGTTTGCAGAAAGTAACTAATTGTTTGCTCCTCCATTTCGTTCGAAATCTTAGTACTTTTGTTACATTTGACGCTTTTAAATTTAACTTTGTATTGATCTGATTCATCCATTCAAGAATTACGTGCAATATTGGCAGAGCTTTCTTGAGTTTACTTTGGTGTAGTAGAATTCTACGGATATCAAATGAATAAACTTTTGATTGGTATTTTTAAAAAAACAAAACTTCTCCCACAGGGGGAAAAAATTATGAAAAAATATTGTGTAAAAAAGCCATATGGTATTTAGATTTCTTTATTATTTCATTATTAAAGATTTTTTGAATATTGACTAATTTTTTTTCCTAACAAAACTCGCAAGGATTTAACAGCAAAACAAATGTAATGTGCGTTTGTTCCTGGCATTTAAAAAAAAACTTTACTCATTTAAAAGGCTCCAGTGTGATATCTCATGAGTTTCAGAAAAACGCGGGAAGACGTCATCAGATGTTTGCAAGCGCAGAATGCAATGTATTAGGCAATTCTTCAATTGATTTCACTTTTCATTACTTATTTAGAGTTTCGAAACAGAGAGAAAATTAAAGTTTAGTGGCTGAAAATGAGTTATCGATCTATAATGCGAAATGACGGGATTGGATCGTATTATTCGGTGAACAATGAGAGGATTGTAGGATTTCAAAATTCTGTAACAAAAACTCTACAAGTACATTTTATGTTACTTTTTAATTTCAAATATTTTCATTATAATTTAAGAGTCTCGATTAATTTGAAGAATAAGACTAAATGAAAAGAACATTATTGAAAAATAATGTTTTTGTGGGAGATTCTCTGGGCTGTGAATTTAAGCATTTTTTTCCTCAAAATGAAAACCTGAATAAAAATGTCCGGTATAGAAGTTTCCAATCTGATGAAGTGAATTTTATTTCCTGATGAAATGTTAAGGATATTAAGAGTATGGTACAAATTGCCATTGTATCAAACAGAGCAATTCAGAATGACATAAAAGTATTTTCTTTATCTTTTTTTAGTAATATCTTATATCGAAAACAATGAGCTTATAAAGTAGTGTTTCATTTCTTTGTTGCTTTGAAGTGTCCTCAGAATTTAATATTCCTTTAAAAAAACAATTTAAATAAAAGTGATAAAAAGGAATACCTGTATCAATAAAAGAGTTTCTTTAAGAGAAAAACCGTTTATCTTCTAGAAAAGGACATTAAAACACCCCTAAGTTTCCACACTGCTACTTTTTAATATACCATTCCTCTTCGTAATGTAGTTTAACAATGATTTAAATTATAAGAAACGTTTTATAAGAGTGCTTGCTTCTCAAACTTTCAATATTTGCGACTTAATTTTCAGTCATAATTTTCATCGCGTCCCCATCATACAATAACTCTGTATTGAATGCAATAATAATGTACTTCGACTCTAAAGCTACAATGCGACTTTGATTAGGGGAACCGCACAAATTATATTTTGTATTAAATTTTGTATATGACAAGCTCCCCCATGGTAGTTACCAGTAATTACTAAACTTGTTTTTAATTTAATATTGTTTAATTAATTATCAAATACTTTTTTTCCCATATTGATTCATTTATAAGTATCTTATATTAGTGTGAATATGTATTTTATTTTTGTGACAATGTATTTTGTTTTACTTCCTTCAAATAAATTGATAATTATTGTAAATATTTTAATTTCGACTTTTCAATATGCCCTCACCCTTCACGTAAAGTTATCAGTCCCCTCCCCAGGGGGCACGCCCCACAATTTGAGAAATGCTGGTTTTATAAATAAGATATAGTTTTGAGGCATTGTTTTCAAAATATTTATTGAAAAATTGTAATACCTTCAAAAATTGCAAAATTATGATTGTAGAAAGAACTTTAGCCACAAGCTGATGTAGAAAGAGTGATGATAGTTAACGAAATTTGTGCCAAATGAAGGGATTGAAATTTTTAAATAGAGTTATAGTGTATCCTCACTACTACAGACGATCACGTGAGGACTATTAGCCCTTTGCGTAGCAGACTGCGCTTTCTGGTACACCTCAAATCCCAGATTTCTCGGGATACTGAGCTTGACGCTACGAAGAACATTTCATTATTTCTTTTCTCCCTTACTAAGGTACATGTTCGTTCGTGTTTCGTTTCTCTTTGTTGTATATTTTTACTTTTTCTGGCCAATTTACGAATATAATTGGTCGTTGGATTTCAACGAAGGTGATACTGAAACAGAGTATTTGCCGGAAACGATTGTGACTCTGATGCGGATTTATCTATTTGTGAAGAAGTAAAAGAAATGGAACAAAGATGACAATATGTAACGCGCATGAAAAAGCTTTTTGTTCCAATGAACACTTTGAAAAATTTTACAAGAGTAGGCAATTTTAATTCTAATTTTCCTAATTTTTCAAATTTTTGTAATCTGGACATTTAGAAATATTTTTTTTCATTTTTATACAATCCCAGTAAAAGAAAATCTACCTTATAATGTTTCCTGTGCTAGTTACACTGGTTGTACACCTAAATAAGACATGTATCCCCATGAGGTTACAATAGGATTTTACCCTATACAAGAGGGTTGGTTATAGATATTAAGCGAACGGGCCTTACTGAACGAACTGGAGAGTTATTTGCGGCAAACTTCCTAATTTTAAATCTCGATCAGGTTACGAGTGAATGAATGAATATTAACGTCGCACTTTTCAGCTACACGAGGGCTTTTGACGACGGACAGCGTAATTTTGAACCATGGTCAAGTGACGCAGAAGACTCCTGAGCTGGCACCCCTCTCTCCTAACTACCACACTACACCAACAGGAGGACGTTTGAGCTCTCGACAGATTTACCGTGCATTGCTCCCCTACACAGCGGGTTTTCAGTGGTACTGGGATCGAACTCATGACAAGCTAGCCATGATCCTATACCTTGACCACTTGGCTACCACGTCCACCGATCTGATTACGAAGACGATATCTAATTTGACGATTCTAATTGACACCACATGCGGTCGTTTATATGTAGTTCTCTTTTAACATGCGGAAATTTACATTATCCAACGAGCGAAATTTTAGTAGAATTGATTCACAGTCTGTAACAAGACTCGAAGATTACGGGTAACAGATCTCATGACATGATTAATAGGGTAGTGACAAAACAGGACATTAAGGAACACGAATCATTCTACACTGATCAAAGTATTTTTTCTTACGTTCTTAAAAAGTATTTTTAAATCAGACCTTGTGAACTACGTTTTACTTATAAAAGTCACAGCCAAAACCATAAAGAATTACGTATCATTCACTGGAATTCTAGATGAACAAATTCATACTAACACAATGAGAGTTTAATTAATCTACCTAAGTTACACAGTAAGACTTTACAGATAATTTACAATTTATGGTGCAATAAAAAACAATTCAGGTAATTAGATTCGATTTTTTCCCCTTACATTTAAATTCTATTGAGACTTACTCTCGCTATGTTAAAGTACAATTTCAAATCATCGGGTGAAACATTCGGTTTTGCCAATAATCGTTATATTTCATGATTAATTATCAACGTCATACTCTGAATAATGCTGTAGAATAGAAGTTATGATCAAGAACTCTAGATCGATGAGTCGTGTCCTTAAGCCACTGAAGACCCACCATGTAGGGGGGCTGATGCACGTTAAGCCTATCGAGATTCAAAGTTCTTCCCATTGACGCAGAGTAGTAGTTTAAAAGGGGTTGCAGCTTGAGGGTCGTCCTCGTCACTTGATTGAGATTCAGAATTGCGAGGTCCGTTGTCAATAGTCCTCGCGCTGTCTTAGAGTGCGACGTTAATGAACTCTCACTCACTCACTGAAGTAATCTAAAGGCGATTGGGTGGCCGCGGTAACCAAGTGGTCAAGGTATCGGATCGTGGCTGGCATGTCATGAGTTCGAGCCCAGTACCACTTAAGATCCGCCTTGTAGGGAAGCAATGCACGTTAAATCTGTCGAGATTTCAAACGTCCTCCCGTTGGTGTGGTATGGTAATTAGGAGAGAGGTGCCAGCTGAAGTGTCGTCCTCATCACTTGACCATGGTTCAAAATGACGCGGTCCATCGCCAAAATCTCTCGTGTAGCTGAACAGTGTGGCGTTAATATTCATTCATTCACTAAAGGCTATTGGTGTCGGAACTCATAATTTTGAACCATGGTCAAGTGATGACGTGCCTAACCTGCCCCCTTATCAAATTTAAACACCACACCAACGTAAGGACTTTGACTCTCAACGTATTTAACGTGAATAATCCTCTGTGTAACAGGTTTTATTTCATGCTGATTTTATAGAGATAGAATTAAAGAGGAATGTATTAAGCGAGGCATCATTTTTATTCTGGATTAATCCTTAAAGCTGAAAATTCAATAATCACATTTTTCAAAAACATTTGTGCTCATCGTATTTAATATCTTTCTTCATAGACTTAGAAGTAAAGTTCTTTCAATTTCAAAGCATAACGTTTCAGGATTTCTTTTTTGCTGTTTTGTGCTAATGTTTTTAATATTGTTATGAGGTGATTGACGAATTAAATCTCCCCGGGACTCAATAAAATTGACACGACCTCCATTTCGTACTAAGAGCATCAAACTTTTGATCCGATTATCAGTGCAATATGACACGAAGATGATTTAAGCATCATTTTTTTTTCCAGTTAACGATTTTGGATTTAATCTGAGAAGGCAGTCGGGACTTTTGCAGTTTACGACATACTTTCGTGACATCCTGAAAGGCTTATATATTTATTTCTATTGACACGTTATTAAAAAATTTTAATGAGAAATCTAGTTTCTATATTGAGATTCTTTTGTCCAGAAACAAATATACTATTTTCCGAAAACAGAGGAAAATTTACTCTTCATTAATCGATTCCCCCCCTCCCCCCACTAACGTAATGGAAAATATTAGTGACCATTGAAAAGTCATGTTTGGGGCCCCAAGCCCGATTTTACAATGGATTGCGAAACCATAAACTTTGGGCCCCCTAGAATCTTGGGTCCTTGCGATACGTGGGTTGCAGTGGTGTACGCTACGCTACTCTCCCCCCATTAATTCTGTTTCTTAAAGATAATGCATTTTTTATCCTACTCATTTAGAGTCGTTATTCACTTAATTAAACATATTTTTTCAAACTGTTTTTCATTCAATTCAATAAAGTTAACTTTTTATCCCATATATCATAATCATGTAAAAAAAAATGTAACTTGTTTTAACTACCAATACATTGATCTGTTAATCACTTTTTAGTTGTTTATGTACCACGAATCTTGACCTATCTCCACTAATAATAAACGAACTTTTAAAGTATATTATATAAGTGAAGAATTTATTTATCTTTTACCGATTGAAGGGTTTCTTGCAGCATAACCTCTTTGATGGTTAAAATCGTTCTTTGCAAAGCTTTATATAGAACAATTAAGTATGTCGCAGCTCTCAATATCATAAAGAAAGGTACTTACTTTTCGACTTCTTCATTGAATCTTAATTTTCGTTCTGTTTGCTTTTATTTTACCTTAACCTTTTATTTTCTTATAGAATTATTTGTAAGTATTTAGTTACCAAAAAAAAAAAAGTTTTTACGCTTCATATATCATTAGTATCATTTGGTAGAAGCAAATTTATATATGCATACAATAAAATTTTTAAACAAATGAGGAAAGGAAAATATAGTACACTTCCCGATTTCTTAATTCGGTGAATTAGTATTTAGTTGCAATTCTTATGACAGAGTTGAAAATGTAGATTTTTAAAACTTGCACAAGAACTCAAGAATTCTGAAATTTTTTCAAATATTATTCTTTTGATTCTCTCCCAGCTTAATTTAATCTAAGGTTATGTTTTCGAATTATATATAGATAAATCGAGGCGAGAATAATTCTCCATCCCAACAGTTATATGAAATTTAGAATTCTGCAAGAATTTCTAGGTAAATATAATAAATATTCGTCAAAAACATTTTTATGAGACTAACTCGTAATCTAATACATCATATTCTTGAATGCAGCAAATAGCGTGTGTATTATACTCCTCTGTGTTATATAGCTTATCCTCTTAAAACACGTTAAACAGGGAAAATTTAGTTCCATAAATCTTTGCAATAATAATTACTCCATGCAAAGAACAACTTTCTGCCCAACTTTAACGTGAAACTTCATAAATACGTCATTATAATTTAAGCTTACTTATGAAGAATTACTCCTTTGCAATAAATTACTCTTATAACTTCATATAGGTTAAATTAGAGGAAATTATAACCTTAACTAATGTCTTTATTTAGATATTTTAAAGTAATATAAAAACCGTAATTATATTTCATCTTGAGTCGCTTAAAGACTTTTAATTTTGAGGTGGCTTCCTTCCCTTCACATATTTCAAGAAAGAATATATAATTAATACAAATACATTAAATACTCCGAGTAATAAACTTTAAAAAGATGTTTTTCTTTAATGTGATCGTATTCAATTGGATTAAATTCAAAATTAAGAAGTAATTATTGTAGCATTTTTTAAAACTTTAAATTAGTAAATGACACTAAATTTCTCTATCTTTTCATAATTTAGATATTTCAAGGACCTGTTTGACCCATGAGTGAATACAAAGAATGCCAAATCTTATTGAAAGGATAGCTTATAGTTTATCCAATCTTTCTAGTAGAGCAGTTTTACTCGCCTCTAAGGAAAGTACCTTAAACACACACAATATGCTGGACCATAATTCCAAACTACGGTTGAATGACGAAGTCGACACGTGAACTGGCACCCTTCTCACCCCATTCACATCATGCTAAAATAATGAATTTCACCCGTACTTATCAAAAAGATTTTTATTTTCCGTTATGAGATTTGAAACCCATCATCGAGTCCGTTCATAAAAATATTATATAAAAAAAATTGGGCAAAATACACTCACTGCCATAAAAATATGCGCACCAAGAAATAATTGTGGGGTCATAACTAAACTTGGTTATAAAGGTATATCTTGGGCAGATATGGATAAGAAATGCAGCGTGATTGTGCAATTCCTAATGCCACTAGAGGGCGTTGAACTTCTTTATCCTTGGAGTATAAAACAGGTAAACAGAGATTGTTTGATTGTACTTAATCCTTTGCAAAGGAAAAGCTGAGGCAGGCATGTTGTTACGCCGCCATAGAAGACAATAAGAGGAGCTGCCATAGTTCAAAAGGGAAAGAATCATCAGCATGATGGAGTGAGTGAGTGAATATTTACGTCGCCCTGTTCAGCTACACGAGGGCTTTTGGTGACGGTCCGCGTCATTTTGAACCATGGTCAAGTGACTCGGACGACACCTGAGCATGACATGCTAGCCATGATCCGATGCCTAGGCCACTTGGCTACCACGGCCACTCGGCGTGATGGAGGCTGGATGGTCAGCTTGGTGAGTAGCAAGTCAAGTAGGCCTTTCTAATTTGACTGTGAGGAGGTGTTGGGACCAGTGCACAGATGAAACATCATTTACACGGCGACAAGGCTCAGAACACCCTCCATAGACGAGTTGTCGAGAAGAACGTCGCATCATACTACATACACGCGTAGAGCCGACTGCCTCATTGACCGCTGTCCAGAAACTAGCACACCTTCATTAAGGGACTCTGTGTCTTCTCGAACCATTGCAAGACGTCTAGCTGAAGGACATTTGGTGTTGCGGCATCCATTGCATGTGCTGCCGATGACACCAACTCCCCGACGTTTCCATTTGGAGTGGTGTAGTGTACGCCGAGATTAGACTGCAGGAGAATGGAACCAGGTCGTCTTCAGAGACAAATCTAGGTTTAATTTGAGCAGTGACGACAATCGTGTTCGTGTGTGGATACCCTGAGATGCATCGCTCAATCCTGCCTTCGCTTTACAGCGACACACCGCTCTCGCAGCTGGTGTGATGGCATGGAGTGTCATTGCTTACGATACATGGTCACCCCTATTATTGATCCAGGGTTCAATGACACCCAGTGGTACGTCCATAACATCCTTCAGTCGCATGTGTTGCCACTCATGGCTGGAATCCCAGGAGCCCTTTTTCAACAAGACAAGGATCGGACGCACACAGAAAGGATGCCATAAGATTGCCTCCGCGTTATTACCACCCTTCCCTAGCCTGCCTAATCCCCAGAATTGTCACCAATCTAGCATATCTGGGGTGGTAAGTTGGACAACCAACGAGTTTGGTCGAACTAGAGACGCGTTTACAGCAACTGTGGAATGAAATGTCTCGAGACATCATACAGAACTTGTATGCATCAATGCCTGCTCGTATCACATGGTGCATTCGCACTAGAGGAGGTCCAACAGAGTACTAAAACTTCCGTTTATTTGTATTTTTTTTTCTAAAATATATTATCCTTTTTCTTTTATTTTCTAATCACGTACTTATATCAAAGTAGTACTTGGTTATTTAAATTTCATTTGAAAAATTATTTCTTGATGCGCAAATTTTAATGGCAATGAGTGTATTCTAACTTTGAAAAGAAAGCCTTCCACTCTATAAATAAAAATATTTATTTGAAATATATTACTCAAAATAACTTTAACAACCGTATGAATTGTCGAATAATTAAGGTACCTAGTGATAACTCTAACCGAACGGATTTAAAGTTAAGATTTGTTTGTTACATGGCGTTGAAATGACACTTTCTTAAAAAAAACATATTGACGACTTCAAAGGCATCAAATCCCCTCAGGCGAAGACGCAGGTTTATCTCACGCGAATAGAATCTCCCATCTTGTTTAAATATTTGTTGCATTAAAAGCATCATTAGACGCGCATTTAATCAAACAGAAAGTAAATTTTTAGAACTGTGCTCGAATGTCGGTGAGTTTACCGAAGACTCCATAGGGCTTTTTCGCAAACATGGGGCATTTATTCCGTGATAGACTTTTTAATCTTCTTTCTCTTGAACGTTCTTGAATTTTCTTTCTAAATTAAGCACATTGTGCCTTGATTGAGCTTTTTGTGACGAACAAGAGTCCTAATTGCCTTCCCTTCATCCCTCGTGAGCTCGAAGAGAAGTGAAATGACTGCCTGCATTTAGGAACGTTCCCTTCACAATTTCCAATCAAAAATTCGTCGCTCCCTAACGAAGCGTTTGTTCGAAAAGTACATCTGCCTTTTTTAAAAACCCTTCCTGTGAGAGGGGAAAAAAGGAATAAGATTTGAATAGATATCGATTCCCTTTTCAGGAAATAGAAAGTGAAAGAAATGGACTCATGCATAATTTAAATGCAGATGATCAACACCCATTTCCTCCCTGAGAGTGACAAAAACATCGATTTTCCCCTGTTTCTGCTTCAAACCGGAATGTCCGGTTTTTCCCAGACAAAATATTCTTTTAAGAAAAATTATGCTCACATGAATAAAACAGAGAGGTATCAGAATTAATGGGTTTTTTTTTTTTACAAAACACAAAATATTTTAATGTATAAACTAAACGTACTTAATTGTGTCTCCTGTTGGCTTTTCATAAAACAAAAATATTATAATTGTTCCACTAAAACGAAATTTAAAAATAACCAAAGAATATATATTACAAAGACAAGAAATGCTAGTTGTAATGAATATTTAATATAAAATTGAATAAAACACTCTTTTTATGTATGGAGTACTACATTTCTAATAAATTTGTGTTTTATACCGTCAAACTGGTTTTGTATTTAGTAACAAAATTTTGCTTAACTCGCGAAAAAATAAAGCTCCTCGTTTGATTAGTGGTCTATCTTTCAAGTTAAAATAGCTCTAATAAATGTTTTTATTGTAAATATAATCAGTTGGTTAAAATGTATTTTTATATATATAGGCTAGTAATATACAACTTTTTAGCGCGTTTTTCACTTAGTGTAAAAAAAGCGCTATTAGGATGCAAATTTCGTCTTCGTTCCATATATTGTCGTACCTTTTTCTCAGCCAATAATTAACCGATTGACCTCGGGTTTTCAGCATTTGGTCACATTTATGCCCTAGATGAACCGAATCATATTTAAATTTAATAATTTTAAATTTTTTTTTTAAATTTTTTTTTTAATTTTTAAAAAAAATTTTAATTTTTTTTTTTTTAAGTATAGTACTATTTTAGTAAAAAGTTCATTAGTTGCATTATTGTAAAATACAACATGTGAAAAACGCGCTAAAATTACTTGGCCATGCCAATGATTGATATCTTGTTTAAGTTTTATAATAAAAATAAATAATATAATTTATTATACTATTAATGTTTCATAGTTTTTAAAAATTTTTAACAGTTTTCATGAATTATTCAACTTTTGTTCAGGAATTATGAAGGAAATAAAAATAAGAGTATGGCAAAAGAACCATCTGCAAAAATCAAAGAATATATGACAAAAACACTCAAAAAACTTAATGTTGACCATCATAAAATAGTTTCCAATCATATAACAGAGAAAAATATTGGTTTTAATATTAATTTTAAAAAATCCTCTTCCTCTTACATTTTATTTATTATTTAGTTCACTAACTATCATAAACTTCATATAAAATTAATACTACGTTATAAAATAAACTTTTAGTCATAGGACTTGAAACCTTTTTATTTGTTATTAAAATAATGAAAAAAAATTTGTAAGCATTAAAATAATCATGTCCAAAACTAGTAAAATGGTGTAAAATTATTTAATTAAATTTAATTGCTGTAAAATCCGACGTATAACAATCACCTCCTTTTTAAGAAGAAACCTGAAATGTGTGTACCTGCGCAATTCTCTTATGTTTTGAAGTCATTTATTCGAAGTATTATTCCAAGCTGTAGAAAAAAAGCCTACTTCCAGAACTGCAACCCTTTAAGTTCATAAGGAATGTCATTTCTTTTAAAGAAACAGTATTCTGATCTATGTAGAAGTTTAATTTCTTTTATGCTTCTTTCTATTGTTATTTTTAGAGCTCTTGTTTTTACTCGGCGTACAACGCGCTCCCTTAAATTTCAATTTTACTTTTTGTGTTAAAGGGCGCATTATACGCCGGATTTTATAAGTAGGAAAAAATGATGATACTCAGTTTATTTTTTTTAAAAAAAGCAAGCTTCTCACAAATTTGCAAAATGAGAAAAAATTCAAATGAAAAAGGATGAAAAAAGTAAAAGTAATTGCAGTGTGTAATCTTTCTATGGTTTGCGAAATTGAGCTCTCTCTCTCTTGACGTTTTTTTCCCTACACCACTTTTACATTAAAAATAAACGGAGTGAAAAATAAGTGATTTACAAGTGAAAAACTAATGCCTGTTTTTGGGTTGTTAAAATAATCCAGTAAAGAATCAAACATAGATTTTGCTTTTCTCTTTCACAGTTGCTTCGATTATAAGAATTACAAAAATTTTATTAAAAAAAAATATCGTTCTTTTTTTTTAATAAATGCCAATTAAAGTACAAAGTGGTGTAAGAAAGAAATTGGGAACTTGATATTTAGTTCAATTTTTCTGTGATTTTTTTTTTCCTTATAAACAAAATTTTTAATAATATGTGTCAACAGTAGATTAAATTTCTGAATTCCAAAATAAATTATTATCTTTTGAAATTATTTTTCATTAAAATAGGCATTGAAAATTAGTTTTTTTTTTAACTTTTATGTTACACTTAATAAATGCATTTAGTTCAACTCAAATTTTATGTCCTAGCAAATTTTGTGACATTTCAACATTTTTTTATAGATTTGGGGGAGGATAGTTTGATAATTAGAAGTTTCGGTTCCACCATAATTCTCATTACCTATTTTAGAACGTAGAAAAAACAAGATGATAAGAGTGCTCTAAGCAACTGTAAAACACTTGCAACTTTAAAACAATAACAGAAATTTTAGTTTTATTTAATTGCATTTTAAGCAGTGATTTTTTCAAGATATTTTTCTTTGCTTCTTTAATTTTTTATATTATTCTAATCTACATAAAATTTAAAAACTATTAGTTAGCTGCATTACGTTTGAAACTACATTACATAATTTATACGATTTAAAAATTTAAATACTATTTTTTTTTTCAGAATACTTTGTTCCGAATTTTAGCTCGTTAATTAAAATAAATACTGGCACTTTCTTCATACATTTTTTCTTAAAATTTGAAACAATGGTATTCGATTTATGTAATTTACTTTCTGCATTATTCGGGCCAACAATATCATTTACAGTAATTACCAACGTTGATACTGTCAAAGCTTTACGTTAATACGTTTTGAAATTTTGTGTACTTTTCTGCACATTCAGTCTTGAAGAAGGAAAACAGGTTATACAGCGTAATGCAGGATGAGTTGGAAGAAAAGGGTCTCCTGTAAGTTGGCTTATTCTCTTAATCGTCTAAAGATTGCAAAACAATTCTTTTTGTGCTCTAGAACGAGAGTGTCTTGTATTCTTTACAACAAAAAATAAATAAATAACAAATTATGTGTGTATAGATTAAAAAAATTCTTATTATTTTGTGAATCAGAGATCCAAAATTTTTTGTATTTTATAGTTATCTAACACGTATAACTTCGATGTTTTTTAGTTAAAAATTCGTTATTAGTTTTTGACGATTTATACAAAATATGCATACTAAAAAATTTTAAGTTTTAATAATATAATTCCTACAATTGTTCTGCGATTCTTTAAATACAAAGGGTATCTAAACACAGGAGATGAATTTTACAAAGTAAAGAAAGATATTATGAAATTAAGTACCGTATATTTCCGTATAAAAGCCGAGACTATGTGCCAGCCATATTAATCTTTTAACTATTTTGAGTGTTTTAAATAGAATTTTTATTTTAAAAGAAGAAGAAAATTTGATTAAATCCACAGTCAATGCCAGAATCCATATTTCCGAATAATTCTAAAAACTCCCATTGAGTCATTGGGAGGGCGAAAACATATGTTCATCATGCAGCGCCTTAAGTCGATTCATAATTAAAGATCAACGATCACTTGTCCTATACAAATTTATCCTCCCGCTCACTTTCCAAACAAAAAAAGGGAGCACAAATTATAAATTGCATTGATATTGTACGATGTAGCAAATGAATAAAAAATGGGCTGCATTTTAGATAGGGTCACCAGAAATAAAACTACTCTCGTTAGGGTTTTACTTTATATCAATTTTATTGGGAAATATTCTGCCCCTTTTACGCACTTAGCTACGCTTTCGCCCTTATGATGACATGTTTGAAAATTACAGGAACTTTTTATCAATTCGACTTACATACAAGTTTTGAATTTTTTGTAAATTTTTGGAAAAAAATGCATTCTTAGCTAATATATGAATTTGCTTATATTACGGAACATATGATAAAATTTTTCTCTAATATTTTTATGAAAAAAAATCCTGTTTTCATTGATATTTTCAGGAGAATCATTCGGCAGTAAGAAATAACTAAAACTCTGCATAAAGTTTCAAATTACAACATTGTGTAGATTAAAAACAAAAAATACTTGCCCTATTAAAAAAGATCAACAATAGCACTTTTAATTAAATTCACATTGTGACAGGGCGTTTTCCTTTAGATTTATGACAGCACGGGAAATTTTTCTTTCAACAAAGGATAATAATCATGTAATGACGTTCTTAATGGAATTGAATGGAATAATATAAAAATATAATGGAAGCTCTGTATTTTATGACATTGATCGATGAAACCTCTACCTGAGCGATTATTTAACACAGTAGCCAAAATAAGTACTCGTAGTACTATTTTTTCCCCTTCTACCTAATAATTTTAATGGGCTTCAAATGTTCCTCATAAACAACAAATTTATATAATGTTTATTAATACACTCTATGTTGTTTTGATAGAAAAGAAATGTACTGTGCGTGTGTTTTCAAAGAGTTAAAACAAGATTCGAAGCAGATATCACTTTTTGAAATAAAATGAAGAATAATTTATGTATAAATAAGAAATATGAATAATTTATATATTTTAAGAATAATTTATATATAAATAAGAAATATGAATAATTTATATATTTTAAGAATAGTTTATATATAAATAAGAAATATGAATAATTTATATATTTTAAGAATAATTTATATATTTTAAGAATAATTTATATATAAATAAGAAATATGAATAATTTATATATTTTAAGAATAATTTATATATAAATTATTCATCTTATGGGGCAATGGCATTTTCTGTATTATTTGCACAAATTGTAACTTTATTTATTAAAATAAAAAATGTTAAATGTTTAAATACGAAATCTGAAACACAAAGATACATACTCGAAACTTCCAAGCATAACGATTATTCTAGTGCATAAAAATGCAACCATCTGTCATTAACTTAGGAGCTATATGTGAAAACTTTTTAAAAATAATAGAAAAATTAAATTCAAGCCTCAAAGATTTGGTAGCGAAAGTTACCACTAGATGGCGCCACCATGAAAAGGCTCACATACTTAGGGGACTTGCCGTGTCTACAATTCTGCCAAAGTGCATCCCATTCGGGCTGAAAAGTGAAATTCATCACATATGTTTTCACCTCCAACTAATATTTTCCAAAAAAAACTACTCACGGGTTCGAGTCCTGGAGCCACTGAAGATCTGACGTGTAGAGAAAGATGATGCACGTTTAATCTATCGAGTTCAAATTCCCTTCATTGTCGTAGTATAGTAGTTTAAAGAGAAGAGGCAAGCTCGGGTGTCATCCTCGTCACTTGACCAAGGTTCAGAAAACCGAAGTTCATTGCCACTAGCCCTTGTGTTGCCTTTAAAAGTATGACATTAATATAGCTTTTACTCTCACTCACTCCAAGAAAATTTACATTTATAAAAAGCGTTTTCTTTCCAGTAACATTAATCGTGTAAGATGAGATATTTTAGTTCTTTCTAGAAAAAAATTACTTATATTTTCATAAAAACATGTTCATCTCTGTTGTTTTCAAATACTTCGTATGCGAAAACATTGTACAATAATCGATATTGCTTTTGCTTCTCTGTTCTGTTATATTTAACTAATATTTTTATATTTCTAATGTTAAAAATCCTTACTTTCCACAATTTATGCAGATGCGTCTTTGATTATTGTTCTCGTATTATTTCCAGAAACCGCTTTTACTTCTTTTGTTTTTAAACATTTTATTGTAAATATTTCGAGTGCAAAAGCTTTTATAATTTTCTTCTTTCTCATGCTATTATCAATTTATGGATTTTTAAGACCTTTATTCTAGAACAAGTATTCCCCAGAGGAACATGATTGATTTTTTTCCTTTAATTTAAAAGTATTTAGAATAATTAAGCATTGTTCGGAAAAGAAAGTAGAATTTGTCGATAAATAACCAAAAATCCTTTTCTTTTTCTTTCAACTTAAAACAATTCCTTTGAAATTGACGTTTTATTCTGCTTTGAATATCGGCTTGCTTATTAGGAAGAAACTGATTTCTTAAAACGACTGTTGCCAATACTTTGTTTCTTTTCTTCTTTTTTCTTTTTTTTTGAAATTCCGATAAGAAACATTTAAGTTTTTTTTATTCGTTTTATTCCGCTATTTTTTTTTCTCCCTTGTGTGAGAAAGGCTGGAGAAAAAGGCGGCATGTACACTTTGAAAGAAAAAAGAATGAAACAGAGAAAACGTTCTACTTCGTTTCGTTCTCAAAATGGCTAACAGGATAAGAGCCTCTTTTTCTTAAAAAAAAAAGTTTTAAAAAATAAGATGACATAAAGAGGTAGTGGAGAAAGAGGAAAAAACAACGGAATTCCGTTTCTTTGGAAATCTAACTACAGTGATTAAAAAAGGAAAAAGAAACAAAAAGAGTGAGAATTTAAAAATAATGAAAGTAAAAAGTCAAGTGGCAACAAAAGAATTCTTAAGAGGGAAAAAATTCAAATTGAGTTGTCTGCAGGTAACGCTATTCTTTCGTACTCTAAATTTAATTAATTTAAAAACTGTCACCATTGAACGTTGTAAGCCCTTCTTATTTCTCTTTCTTTATTTTCTGCAAGGAATAGTTCATCCAGAAATAGTACAGAGTGATTTAATGACTACTTGGAAGAGAACTCGCTCCGATTACTGCATTTAATTAGAAGACGCGTTTTTAGTTGATTAGCTTCTGGTCAACACTATAAATAAGATTTCTTAGTTAATGGGAGGAATTAATTTATATTAAATTTTAATTTAGATTTTGTTTCTACTTTCATTTAAGTTTGAGTAAATGGATCAGAAATTTAGAAATGTGAATTAGAAACTCGTATTCCATTCAAATATATTTCGTTTATCATGGAACTCAAAATCAGTAAAATAACTATTTCTTGTCCAAATACTTATAAAGATGTCAGGCTTATTTTTCATATTCATCACTTTATTATTTTATGCTATGATGTCTATTTTATTTGTTTTCTTTCTTATATTCGGAAAAGAGAAAATTTATTAGTGTGTGTATGTATAACAGGCGTATCATAAACACTGAAAGACCAAGGTGCAAAAAAATAGGGATGATGATAGTATGTATTTCAAAACAATTCTTCAAAATTAATCTCAAATATATTTTTTCAATATTAAAGCAATTTTTAAATACTTTGTGTAGCCTAATTTTCTAACGAAATGTCTCAGAATTACGCTTCTTGCAACGCAAGTAAGAGATTTTAAAAGAATATTGATGTCAAGCACATGTCATCTAATTTTAGTTAATATTTAGCAAATTTTTTTAAATTACCCCAATTTCTAGTTTTTTTTTATATGTATTTGAACATTCTTTCCAAAAATCTACCATTTCATATTTATACAAAATAAACGTATTTTGCCCTCTTTTAAAAATATATTGGGGAAAATATCATTTAGGAAATTTTATACTAATTTTTACTTATATAAACAATGAACGAGTGTTCCCTTTGTTCTTCTTTCTTATCCCTACCCTAATGGAAATTACTGCTACTTCATAGCTGTAGCGTATATTGTATCGCAGGAAGTCAAGCAGTTGATTTTGGAGATCGTAATGTTAAACGTTAATACTAAAAATCGTAGTCTGCTTGCGGGATTATCGAGTTTTATCTATAAAATTCATGCTGCGTGAGAAGAACAATAATGCCAGTAGTCCTATATAAATCATGTACAATATAAATCAGCTTCAGTTAATCCTACACATATCAAGTACAATTTTAAATGCTATATTGCATTGACTGGAAAGCTGTAAATACGAACAATGTGCAAGTTGCTTTCTTACCAGGAGAAAGTACTCCATCCATTTAATAAATCTGATTAGCTTTAAAATGTAGCAAAACTTGTATCTGCATATTTTTAGCTCACACCCAAATCTTTTACATAGGATTCTCGCTCTGTAGCATAGTGATATTTTAACATGAGAGTTTATTTCGATTGGTACCATTTGTATTCATTTTATCCATTTCAAGTCAGAATTTTTATATTACTTTTTCCAAGTTACTTTATGTCGCAAGGGGCTGCTGCAAATTCTATTGATTAAAAGTTGAATGAAAACCGCTTCTATATTTACATTTTTTACGAGATTTTATACTCTATTTATTTTTTTCTAGTGATCTCATGTTTATACTGAAGTTTATACAATTTAGAAATATAAAGGCTCTCCATTTTCCACTTTTCTCATGTAAACGGGAGCTTTCTAAGATATCTAGAGAAAAGATAGCGGCTGACATTAAAAGGAAAAGGGATGAGTGGGTGAATGTATATATATATATTAATATCGCGTGTGAACTATTGGCTCATGAAAGTTATTGGCGACAAACTTCGTCATTTTGAGCCATTGTCAAGAAACGTGGATGTTACCTGGGCTGGCACTCCACTGCTCTTACTCCTTGTGAGGACTTTGAGCCACAACACATTTAAAGTACATTTGCCCCTCTGAACGTCGGCTTCAGTCGAATCAGGACTCGAACCTGCTACTCGTCAACGCTGCTACTCCACAATTAGGTGGCCATGAGCATTAAACAACTACGGCCATTTTACAGGGAAAGATTAATTGAGTTCAAATCACGTGCAAAAGATATCGTAATTTTTCGAATGTTATCACTGACGCTGATATCAAGTTTGGATAATAAGTAATTTTATAATTTTAATTATAAATGAAACTTACACTTTGCGATTCACCCAAGAAAGAGACTTTTTTATTCTTCTCAAATTGAGAGCTGTAAATATGTTGGCTGAATCAGTGAGTGGGTGTTTATTAACATCGCGGTTTGAAACTGTGCAATGGCTTTTGGCGAAGGACCTCGTAATTTTAAAATATCGATCTGGTGACGAGGACAGCACCTGAGCTGGCACTCCAATATACTAACTTTTACACCACCTCAACGGGAGAGCTTTGAGCCATGAAAGAAAGCCCTCGTGTAGCTGAATAGTGAGACAATATTCACTCACTCACTCACTTGAGCCATGAAAGACATCTGCATCAACCCCTCTACATGCTAAGGTTTTAGTGGTACTGGAGTTCATGACACAACAGCCACGAGTTGTTAACTGTGCTGGATTCGATCCCGCGACCTATGGATTCGTAAGCACGTAACATACCACTAGACAAAAGTGATCACTCCTGTCCGGAGGCTGTTACTGGCTTGCTTAGATACCGTCACACTACTCCCCCACCAGGGAGTCAGTGTATAGGTGAAAGAACGAGATATTTGTTGTGATGGCAAGCGTGGGAGTTTTTACTATTACGTCAAGTGAGTCTGGCGACTTTGCTGCTTCGAGTGGGTCCGACGACTTTGCGTGCTCTTCTTGCGGGTAGATGACGCCACAACACATCAGAAGGTTTTCCGTTTTTCTTTTCAGCCAAGGTCACCAATGGGCTGGATTCGAACCCCCGATCTATGGATTCGTAAGCACGTAGCATACCACTAGACAAAAGTGATCACTCTTGTCCGGAGGCTGTTACTGGTTTGCTTAGATACCACCACAGTTCATAACCACTAGGCTACCATGGTCACACATTATATACTTATATACAATCTTTATAACATGTTCATCTGAAAATAGTTATAAAAAATGTCAATCTTACTTATTACCCCGGAACGAAATTCAGTCGGAAGTCTTGGAAATCCGTAGGTTTAACACAGGTTCGTAATGGTAATAACAGGTTTAATATGGTTCATTTCAAATAACCTCCCTTATGCTTTGAATCTATCTTAAAATAGACTTTACGTAGTATCTTCATTCGCGGTGCAGTCTTGGTTACTCTATAGAACACAATAAGCAATGTCTTGGGTGTATTGTATGCAGAGCGGATATGTCACCTAACCACGATGTGTCCTCATTTGTGACCAGTGTCAGGAGCACGCACTCCTCTGATAAACGACCCCAGGTGTGAGGAGCGACTCAATTATTGATCACCATCGACTTGCCACCGCTCCTTAATAAATTTCCCTACAATTGCGAGGCGCGCTCGTGATTAAATACGCGCGAGAGCATTGGATGCTAGAGGAGGATCAGGAGAAAGATATGAGACAATGCAGAAATGCTCTGCACCTAAAGATGGCTGTATTAACTCAATGTTATAATTTTTCGTATGATTGTATATTAGAGTGACCCACAAAAAGATAGTTTTTTTTACATTAAGTGTCATTTGAATTTCAACATACATACAAAATTTATTACAAATAGTATCACAATAAAAAATTATTTCAATGCAGTTTTTTGGTAAAAATTGAAAAATGACATGTTTCTAAAACATTCTCATTTTATATTAAAAATGGTTCTATAAAAAAGTATTTTGTCTTTATATAGCTAAGAGTTTTTTTATCTACAGAGATTGAAATAAAAGTTACGAAAAATTCCCTTTATATTTTCCGAGCTGCGAGGTTGCGAGTTCCGAGTGTTGTTTTATTAAAATTTCTCTATTCTTATACAATAAAATATGAATAAATCCACTTCTAAATTATCTATTTCAAAAATCTTAGTTCAACCCTGGTATAAAAATACACGCTATATGTTGGAAAAATATTATTAAAGAAACATTTTTCGTAAGAGGAAAATATTTTGAAAATATGCCATTCTTTTTCTTCAATTTTTGCTAAACAAATTACATTTAAATAATTTTTTTGATGTAATAATATTCTTAAGGACAATTTCATACACATACTTTAATTCAAACGACACTAAATGTATCCATTATACACTTTTTCAAAATCCCGGTTCCCAACGTAATCAGTTATCTTTATTATAACGGAATAGGATATTTAAAATGTGCATTAGATTTATTTCAAAAATATTCTGTGAAATAATAATAATTTGATTAGAACTTTTCATTTCCGTTTAGCCATTTGCTCCTCTAATACGTGAAATTTAACTGCAAATCATTTAATTCGTTAAAAAAAATCTGGGGTTACTTTTTTTATCTATCAAAACGAAATTTTATTTTTAATTGATTAAGCATTTGCACGAATAATGACTCAAATGAGACACAGTATTTTTTCAAAATTATTTCTTATTTTACTTTATTCTTTAATAGAATAGAGATCTTGGTTTAAGTTAGCTGTTTCATATGTTTCTGGGCTTCATTGTTGTCTGTTTGACAAAGTTCAACGTTTTAACAATTTCTAACTCTTGCATGCTTTATGTTACATATGGTGTACAAGTATTTTTTATTCGTTTATTGTGTGGTAGTACATAAAACTTATACCTCTTGTTTGAATGCCTCAGAAGTTGATGCTGGGGGGTACATTCTCTGAACCACCACAGAGGTCAACTCCTAGAAGTTACTCAAATTTCCAACAAATGTCAGAAGCTAATTGTATGCAATGGGTTTATGCAGCCGTTCAGTCATTGATCAGCTGTGAGTCTGTTGAGTGGTATTTTTCGGAAGTGATTGTGTTGTGCATTTTTAAGTGTAAATGAAAGTGATTCTTGTGATATTTAATACTAATCAGGTAAGTACATATATTATGAAACTAAATAAGTCAATATTACAATAATTAGTACTTCACACGGGCATTGCAAGTATGAAAATATGAGAGTCCAAAAAATGTACTCCCCCCCCCCACCGCTATTGAAGGCTATCTTCTTTACAACTACAAAATACATTCTGCTTATTTTTTCACAATGATGGACATGTTTATTGTGCCATTTGTTGTAAATTTCTTTTTTTAAGTAATAATAATATTTATTATACAATAATACGTACAAAATTATACAAATGTCCTGAATGAGCTATAGCTCGTGTTCAGGAAAAAATACATACAACTAATACACTTATTATATATGTTAATTGAATAAAAACTAGGTAAAATAAATAGAATATTTTTTTAAATTAAAACTAACATTAGGTAAATTAGGACAAAACTAAAAAATTAAGCTTACAATATCAGATTAGGAAAAACTGAAAATGTTTTAATGTATAGATGAATAACAGTATACGATGAAGAAGTGTATTTATTTATTTTCCCAAGCTCAAAGCAATCTACGTTCGTATAGAATGGATGTGTTGTTTCTGCAAAGTTCCATTGTACTTAGGGAAGAAAAAGCCCTGTTCTCAGAACAATCATACTACTTGAAGCGTGGTGGTACAAAATATGTACCGCCTATTTTTTAAAACTTGGACACCCCCTTTATTTGAAAAAAATGTGTAATATTATTAATATGTATCAGCTTTTGTTCAATAATTATAATTATGGGAGGTTTATCTAAAATATTTGTAATTATTTCCCTCTAGTGCATTATTTTTGTCAAAAATTCAGAGCATGAAAGAGTTAAGCATGGTGCGTGTGTTATCTTATCTTGGAAATAATGCATCGCATTTAACAACAGTGGTGATAGTAAAGACGATGAAAAAATCGCGTGAAATGTCGTCTTGGAGACATTTTTAGCTAAGACAATCAAAACTCAAAAAAAAGACTGTATTTGCATATAAAAATCATAAAATATTTGTTTTCAAAAAGTAAAATGAATTGTGTCGAATGAAAACTAAATTCAACTACAAAAAGTGAAAAATAATAACAAACTCTAATAGAGGAATCAAAGATTAGGAGTATATTTAACTGAATTTTTTGGAAGAGAATGGGTTTTTTAAGTACACGCATACGTGCACCGGATTAGATTTTATGTGTGTATTTGTTTCTCCTATACTTTTACCACCCATCGAAAACCTGAAACTAAAAATCAAACGTGTCGATATTTCATTTCCCTTGATTTAAAAAATATTGTATTTAATATGACTTTATTCTTATAATCCACTCGTGCTAAATAAAGAAGCATCATTGTAAACTGGTTATACTTTGCATTATCTTTCTCTATCAATGCATGTAAAAAAAATTACGGCTGTGTCAAATGTGTGTACTATCAAGAAATATTTCTTATCACATTACAATTATCTTAAGAATCGTATAATCTCAAGAAGGAAAGGCAGAGTTATTCCATCTACCCCTTTATCGCAATTTGCTTTGCGAACATTTAAGTGGCATAGATTGTAACTTATCAGTTAAAACTATTCAGCCGCTTAGTCATAGTTATGCACATTCTCACCTAGGTTGCTTAGTAATTGGATTATTTAAACAATTTCATTTGTGTGACTCATTCTAACAATTTCCTAACATTTAAAGTATAATTTCATATTTATGTATTAAGTGTATGTATATTTAATAATTTAATGGGCTAAAAATTGAAACAGATATATAATTTTTTGGTACTTACGTATTAGCGTCACCGTAGCCAAATAGCGCCACGAGAATCGTTTTTCTTCAAATAAGACAAGAATCTGTTGTTTTTATTCCATTGCGCGATTCGCGGGGCTCAAATTTTGCTGCGTGTTGACGCTAATACGTAGATAGCAATTTTTTTTTCATTTTAATTGCTCTTCAATGTACAGTCAGACCTCTATTTAACAAAATCTCTATATCTCGAAAAAAAATTTATGTGGAATTTTTTAGTTTAATAGAGATTCATTTTCCATATTTATTACACTCATGGTTTCAAAAAATGTTCATAAAATAGGAATATTTGTGAAATAGAGGTTCGTAAAGTGGAAGTCCGTCTGTATATATATTTCAAAAGTAGTGTGATATAGGATTCATGCACTCGCTCAACAGTCAATGGAGAAATGCCTTATAACATTCTTGTTTTAAATAGACATTTTTCGAAAATTCATTTAACTGAAGGAATTTATATAAATAATTGTCATTTGACAATTTTGTATTTTAATACTCAAAACAAGGATCCTGAGTCGAAGTATAAAACTCAATAAAATCATTCTTACATCACCTAAGCTATTCTTTGAAATTTGTATAGACTTTAACGTTCATCAATTAAGAGCAGATTTCTAATTTTAAAGGTATTCATTCAAAACAAATATTTTTAAAAAAGTCTTGTTTAGGTATTTTTAAAAAAAAATATTTTTCCAAATCTCTGAACATTGACAAACATTTTATTTGAACACAAATAGCTCTACTTCCTTTAGCTTCTTCACTTTTATGGCTTAACGTCAAAAAGCCTAAGAAATTTCGGAACACATTTCAAAAGAGAAAAATATTTCTATTTTCACATAAATCCGTGACATCCTGACACATATATACATTTATGAAACTGTGTCTTCGAAATTTCGAAGAAATTCCAGAAATACGGTATATTTTCAACTTATCATAGAAAGTATAAAACCCATTTTGCGAAACAGTGTAAAATACAAAATGTCTATAACATAAAAACCGACGCGTCAAAAAGAAATTGTTCGAATGAAACGAAAATAAGAAATTTGACAACCAATTATAGAAGAGGAAATTAAAGCAATAATTCGAATTGAATGTTTCATTCAGGGGAACTATCGATACAAAAGCAAAAAAATCGTAATTTCTCTCATTATACCATCACTATTAGTTGATCACTATCTTCTTCATGCTCTACACGGCCATGGTTACCTCCATTTCTGTCAACTTCGGTGGATGGTAACATCACTCAAACCCAAATGACGTGTGATCCTACCATTTGACGATCCCACTTTCTTTAAAGAAACTTCACATCCTCTCTCAAATGATGACATCTGCTCATACCATTCGCGAATCCGTCTGCGAGGTATTGGCATACTCACAGGTGGGTCGACGGTACTTCCTAGCATGTCTGTCTGTACATTAGTATGTTTTATACTGGATCCGGTGAATCCGTTGCAATACGCTGAAGCTCCAGTTAGCTATTGGCAGCAAAAATCTGAATAGTTATACAGTGTGTTCCCACATACGACAGACAAGTTCAGAAGGGTGATATTGGGCATCATGAGTATGACAAATAAACATTGAACAAGGGCATCCCACTTGGTCGCAAACCATTTTTAGTAGGTGAAAAGTGCGATAATAGTAGTCGAAGGGAGGACGATGGGCCAGGCGAGGGGAGTAACCAAACAAATGATGGGATGCGAAGTGCCGTAGTAAGGTTGAAAAAACATACACGTATGCAAATTTCGCACTCCTCCTGGAGTTGCTGCAGGGAGTAGTGGCCATTGCGCACCAGAACGTATGGTTCACGCACAAGGGTGTCGTGAAATATAACCTCCCCTAAGATTATCATCTCCCCGTCTAGTGTTACTCGTTTCTGGACGTGTAGGCGGGTTAACAAATTCAAAAGACATCTTTACAAATCACTATATTCATTGATACCTCTTAATCAAGGAAGGTTACATATACACTATTCAAATTTAAGAACAATAAAACACAGTGGAGAATGAGAAGGGGTCACTAATTGCGGAACTACGAAATGTGAACTGAATCCACGAAAGATCAGCGCGTACAATTACAGCTAACACACGTACACGTATTTACAATTTCTAAGTCACTAACCTGATTCTTAAACTTCGGCAGGTCCGTCTTGTTGAATACTTGGATTCCGGTTGGATCGGATAAAGACTAATATTCACTCTTGGATTTATGAATTCAATCTTCAGCTCTTCAGCTTTGCTTGTAGCTTTACTACACACTAAATTTGTCAACGACTGCGAGTTGATTTTCCGATGCTTCGATTCACTTTACTTTAAACATCTACTTCTTCACTTTACAACTCTTTCTCATTTCATTTCATTCTCCCTCGTTAACTCGCGAAACCCGAACTTATATAAAATATCTCATTTGCATAAATCACGCTTTGGCTCCCGGTGGAGATTGGTTGAAATAAATAAAATTTGAAAGAAATATTTAGAGGATTAGTGAAGACCGTACAGATCCGTCACAAGGGTGCACCAACACATTTTTCGATTCACCTCTATTCTATAATGGACGTGTTCTTTTGCCTCCATGCTTCCCGGATTTCAATAACTTAAATTTCTCCTTCTGGGGACACTTGAAATCACTTGTGTATTTGGCGTCGGTGGCTACAGTGGAGGATTTCTCGGCACGGACAACCCTCATTTCAGTTAACATCGCCTGCACACCGGATTTGTTTGAACGCGTCCGACAATCTTTCATACGTCGGTGTCAGCTGTGCCATGACGTACGCGGCTACAACTTCGAACAATTCCTGTGACAATCAATTGCCGTTGCATTACTGACGTAGATCTGTGATGCATTGTTCGCATAATAAGCATGTCCAATAAATGTACGAGGTTAGTGTTAGTGCATCGCGCTTCCACACCACAGGTCCGAGGTTCAAACTTTGAGATGGGCAAGGTCGACTCAGCCTTTCATCCCTTCAGTGGGTCGATAAATGAGTACCAAGCTAGCTTGGAAACTTAACACTGGAAATTTCCCGTCAGACTGACCACCTGATCGGAACATATGCTCATGCACCCCAGGGCCCAAGGTCACGTGTACTGACATGGGCACAATAGGCCTTGGTCCTTATGGGCTGTTGCGCCACTGAGTTAAGTTGATAAATGTATTTCTTGCCTCTTATTACCCCTATTGAGTTATTCCACTCGACATCACACCCTTCATAACTGTTTTCATTAATTACTCCGATTAAACGTTGTTTGCGACCCCATGTTCTATGTTAATTTGTCGTCTCCATGCTGCCTACTATCACCCCTCTGAATTTGTCGCTCGAATTCAGCAACACTCTGTATATTGTGTTGTAAGGCTTGTGAGTAAGAAATATCGCACCTTTCAGATAATTCTTTCTTTGTGCATTACTTTTCATGTTATTAACTGTGTATCAGAATAAATGGACTGATTCAATTAGAAATGAAAAGTACAATAAAATATGCTGCTCTTTAAATAACAACGAACTCAAAACGTAACATTAATGTTAGAATAATTTTAATGCTGAGTAAATTTAAGAATCTAAATCCTATTCTTTTTAACATACCTCGAAGACAGTCTTAAATATATCTGTTTATTTCTCTCTCTTATATAACACTTATTCTGCATTTTGTTCTGTTTTTTAAGGTTCGAGAAAGCTTTGTGGAGATTAACGGACTCATAACACGTATTTTGCTTTAAAATGGCATTCCATTAAAGCATTCCGTCATCGCTGTTTATACACAAAAATCTCATGTGAGTGAATAAAAGAAATAAACGTTAAAAATATGCTTTCAAAGCGAAAGCTATTCTCCCAAAATGCCTATTATTTGCTTAACGCGCTCCTCATAATTCTATTTTTAACTATTACGGAGAGTTAGTAAATTGTGCGAAAACCATTTTTCTCTGTTCATCTCCTGGCACATTTTAATAGTAAAATTCTTTTTTTTTTATCTGTAGCTTCAAAAGGCAGACATTTTGAGAATTAAAGAGCGAGGCATTAAGATAATGCAGTAAAATGAATACTCTAGAAGGAGAGAGAGGAGAAAAATAATCTTTTCTTTGTAGTCGCGTAACTTAATTTGTTGATAGCTTAAGGTCCTCTAAAGAGAATAAGAAATAAGATTTGTTTGTGTTGGAACAAAATGAAAGAATTGTTAATGCCTTAGAAAAATGATGTTTAATCAGTGGTTGTTTAGGTAGTACCAAGGGAGTTATGAAAAGACGAGAATGAAAGGATTCATAATGCTTAATTTGATTGAACTGTGTATAAAACATCTCACTAGATTTATTTCTAATAAATTAGGAAGTTAATTCAGAATAGTTACCTAATTAAACATTACTCACAGGAAATAATACTTAACAGCAGTCTTTTTGTTTAGCAGTTTTCGAATAATTCAGTTCCGTAAGTAATTGCTAATTTTTCCCCATTCAATTTTGTTTTTAACGTAATTAATCAACGTATTAGAAATTTAGTTATTGTTCCTTGGATAACATTTTTAATATCGAGTGCTTATTTAAATATTCTTTAACTTTTTGATGTTTTTTTATTGTAGTATACACATAAGTGCGTTAATGTTAATTAAAGAAACAATATCTAGTACGTACTTATTTTTAAAAAATGTTTTGTTATTGATTATAAATAATGTGTTCTGTATAAAGAAGAATTATTCAACCATTGCTAAAATATGCAAATAATTATTAAGTATTAAAAGCAATGCACGACATCATACTAAGTGATGTACCCAGTGGTGTGCCATTAGTTCTGATACAACTATAAAGGAGTTAAAATAAGAAATAAAAACTTTTTAATGGAAATTAAAACTAAATCTTCTTCAAGAATTAATTTACCTTTAACATTATGGGTTTCTTTTTCAAAAGGATCATCTTTTGACCTCACACAGGCTTTAAGTCTTTTTGATCAATCATATATCGATTTACGCATCTCCTCCATGAGAATTCCACTGCTACTTTTCTTCAAGAAAGTTCAAGACATTTCAAATTGGGATGCCATTTTTGGCACACCTGTGCCTCAATACTGACTACAATTTATACGGTGAGTGAGTGAATATTAACGTCTCGCTGTTCAGCTACACGAGGGCTTTTGAGGACGGACCGCGTAATTTTGAACCATGGTCAAGTGACGTGGACAACACCTGAGCTGGCAACCCTTGTCCTAACTACCACACCACACCAACGGGAGGACGTTTGAGCTCTCTACATATTTTACGTGCATCCTTCCCCTACACGGTGGGTCTTCAGTGGTACTGGGATCGAACTCATGACACGCTAGCCACGATCCGTTGCCTAGACCACTTGGCTACCGAGGCCACCACAATTTATACGGTAGGAGGGAATTTAAATTCGGATTGAAGGTCAATCTTTGTGTTCTATGTAGTCCGGTGCATTATTTTTCAACCACCACTAAGTCGTCTCCAGTTTTAGAGGTCAACTTATTGGACCTTTACACTCGGAACCATAGTTTTGAAAAAGCGTATAAATGAATAATTTTTTCAATATTTAATGTCACCCGAATCAGAATATGCATATAAAATTCTTTTAAGAATATTAAGTAAATGTGAATAACATTTTGATGCCTAAATGTTTAAGAGCCTTAAAAATCTCCGATGGGTTCTTTTTTTATGTAGAGAAAAGTTGTAGCACGCTTTTGTTATTATACTTCATTCAACTGTGCTAAACTCCGACTGTGATTTAGAACGATATACCTGAAAGACTGCAGTTTCTTATAAAAGTAACACAGGTGATCTTCAGTTACGAAATTTACAATCGTCTGCTGCGTTTGAGTCACAGCAGCCGATCTCATATTTTTGCATCAGAACTCAAGTGGCACGACTAAGTATTTTCCTCTATGTTGTATTTTTTAATGGAAAGTAATAACGAACACTCATGAAATCATTATGAATGTTCCAGCTATGATGATTCTAAAATCTACAAAAAAAAAGTTTCTCGTTGGTAGCAAATATATTAGGCTTGTTCAAATGAAAGTGATTCTAAACGTCGCATTCGAACAATTTTCGATGTATTTTCGTAAGACAAACGTGATAGTGAAGGTGTATGTACCACTCACGTGCAAGAAGATTTAGGATAACTGCATTCATAACGACGTGACATTTATTTTAAAATAACTGATGTGGATTCAACTGCGTCCAAAACGTATCAGTGAACTAGATCTGGTACGGAGGGACTCAAATAGGCCCAAAAAATTCAAAACTCAGCTGTCACCCCGAAAGATGATGCTGGTGGCATTTTTCGACATACTGGGACCCTTATTACTGGAGTTTAAGGATCTGGACGTCTCCATCCATGCCCAATGATACTCCCAAACACTTGGTAAAGTGCCATAAGGCTATCAAAAACAAACTTCCAGGTATGCTGTCGTCAGGTGTCATCATTCTGCACGACAATGCAAGGTCACATGTCGCCAAGGTGCGAGTCCAGGCACTGGCCCTTAAAATGTGGAAGGTCCAGGAACATCCTGCTTACAGTCCAGACCTGTCGCCATGTAACTATCACATCTTTGGACCTCTGAAGTAAAGCCTAATGGGTCAACGATTTCACTCCGATGATGACTTAAAGGCTGCAGTTCTGAACTGGTTCCTTGATCAACCAACATCGTTTTTTGCGGACGGAATTCGTAACCTTCCTTAGCAATGGGACGCCTGCCTAGACACCATAGATGATTTCTTATAACGAACTTTGTATGAATTTCTCTCACTAAATATTATTGTTTCTATGTGTCTCATTTCTGTCCCTACGCATTTCAAAGATACACACCCGGAATCTCATTTATTTACCCATTCCTTACATTAATAAGTGAGTGATACCTTGAGATCAGAGGGTTTTAAATCGTGTTTTCTTTAAATATATAAGCCTTTACGAGGTCAGTTTTTTTACTTGATTGGAAAGCAAAAAATTGAGACACGAGCCAGCTTTGGTGACGTCCCAATTGTCCCACTGCTCAGATCCACACTAATTAGCCCACTCTGCTTGCTGACAGATCAGTTTACATGTTTATCCTCAGTGCAGAAAAATGTTTGTCGTGCTGACCTTTAATTTTGTATATTTTTGTATTTACTGCTGTTTAACTTTTTTTAACCCACCAAGGGAACTGTTATTTTTTTATTTTATTTTTCCATTTATTTATTTATTTATTTTGGCGCCCAATAAAATGGTCAACTAACCACTTTGCATAAATATTTGAAAAATCAAGACCTTGTTTTAAATCAAAATGTAAATTGCAATTTGGAGGTATTTTAATACCAAAGATTTAATTCATACATAAGATATAACTTGTAAGCGGTAATGAAATAGATGAAAAATGTAGGTGACAAAAACGATCAAATTAACGTTAAATCAGAAAAGTGTGCTATGGAAGGAAAAGAAAAACCACGAGTTTTTCAGTACATCCTTAATTTTACAAAGTTATTTTAATTAAAATTTTTAGCGAATATTTAACGCTTGGGAGCAGAAAAAGAATCAAAAATCCTTTTACCACGCCATATATAGCAGCAATACTTAATAAATAGCTAACAAAACTCTTCTCTCAAAAATGCATTTCCTATATACTTAAGAAAATGGCTGCTAAATTCCACTACAACTTTTTTTTAAAAAATCCAAAGAAACATTTCAAAGATAAAATAGTGGTACAGTAAAAAAGTTAATATTTTCAACAAAAAAATTCGCTGGCAGTCACTTTTTTTAAAAAACAAACAACTAAATTACTTTTTTTTTTTAAAAATTGTTTCTCTAGAGTTTTAATTATTATTATTATTAATAATATTCTTATTGTTATTATTTGATAAATGTAATTCATCGATTTATTCCTTTATATAAATATATGCTTATTAAAAGTAAATATAGCGAACATGCCAATTCCAAGCAGAATTTTACATTAAAAAATTCTGAACTAAAAATAAATTCTTACTTATAAATTTAACACAATAAGAAATTTGTTCAATAAATTAGAGTTTAATCTGGTCAATTTGGTAATTTTATTAAAAATCTCTCAGGTGACCAAAAGGACATTTTCCAAGGAATTATATTTTTCATATGCCCAAAATTAGTTCTCAATATTATGCATCACTATTAATTATATAATGTTTAATGTATCTTATTAAGTATTTCTGAGTCACTCGAGGTATTAAAAATAAATATGGTCTGAATTTATATTTGTAGGAAACACAGAATTTCTTTATAACATATCTTGTTATATCACCAGGTTTCCCCCTTATTTTCTGGAAACTAAACCATGGTTTTGGAGGCCGTGATTTAGTGTTAGAAAAAGTTCCACCGGCGCTTATAAATTTGAAAAACGCCGCTAAACCATTTAAAGCGGATCATAAAATACTCCTCTTCTTTGTTAACCAACCTCTTTTACAAAATTTAGCAGTCTAAAAGTTTTATGTCTTCCTGGAGCGGAGAAAGTCAGTCTTCTGTGGATTCTTCTTTATTCGTTTCCCTTATATAAATTCTCCGTCATCTGCCGAGGAAAGAAAACTTCTTTTTCCGAGTAAACTATCTCTTTCCTCTTAGTTCTTAACCGTTCCGATTGAAAACTGAACTATTTGTTTTGGTCCCTTCATTAGAAGTGAAAGGGGTAAGGGGGGAGTACTGAGATTTGTCATCCCCCGAATCAATTTCCTGGGCCTTCTGTTTTCTTTCGAAATTATCGGATAAAGCGTTCTTTTTTCATTCTCTTGTCTCTCTTTCTTATTTTTCCTTTCAGAGTATATCCGAAATACGTGAACTAGTTAAGACGCTCTTTTTTTTTACCATCTGTCTCTTGTGCAATTTGTTTATTTGGATGGCAAAAATAGCCGGTGGCTCGGTCAATAAATCGGACCCATTAGGCCAGTTAAACGAAGAAGTCATTAAGATGTATTGTGACGGGGAAGGGGGAGGAGGAAGATTTTCATTCTAGGGGTAAGTCTAGCAGGAAATGGACACTTTAAGACCAATATAGCAGCAGATTTTTCTTCGTAATTGGTGGAGTTTGAAGTAGGAAAAAATATGGCGCACAGTAATTGAAAAGAAACGATGATTTATTTTGAGACAAACGAAAACAAAATTTTTCGGAAGCTCTTATTATTTGGTGGAATTAATTGTTTAACAGAATTTTTGCAATATCTTTTTCACCACATGTTGTGTATTACCATCGTGATTCTTTGCATATTAGATGTTCACGGACCTGAATTAGTTTTCTATTGCAACGTGCTCTGTGTAATGAATGTTTAAAATAGTGTAAATAATTTATATCTGGATGTGTTATGCATTTATATTACTCTGTGTTGTATTTATTTTATGTTAAAATTGAAAAAATTTGCAAACAATGCCGTTCCTTACATTATGATGGCAAATCAATGGAAACTTGGTGAAATCTTGGCGATAGAGCCAAGTTGGCATAATTTTTGGTGACCATGTTGGTGACTTTGAGAACCATGTTGGTGACTTTGGAGGCCATGTTGGTGACTTTGGAGACCATGTTGGTGACTTTGGGGATCATTTTGGTGACATTGGGGATCATTTTTGGTGAGTTTGGGGATCCTTTTGATGATTTGATGACCCTATGGAAACTTCTAGAAATTACGGGAGAAATCTACTAATATCACACGATCTTTGACACAGACGAAGTTTTTGAGAAAAGTACGTGAGGCCTATAAATGGAGAGTCGATCGCCGAAACTGAGTTAGTCTTGTTTTGACCATTGCATAGTATTATTGATTTGACCATGAGAAGTCGACCAGTGATTAGTGATTACTTCGGCTGTTGGGTAGGACGAGCGAGTGCTTGAGAATAATCTTTAAAAATACTTGTATTTTAGACACTGATAGTTGTGTGTGAGCTCCGTAGAAGGTGTGAATGCCTCCGAGATTTACCAGCGAATTTAAGTGTTCCTGTATTTCAAGGATTATTTTTCGACAATAAATTTCCATCACTCCTGAAGAACTGTCTTGTTCTTTGAAACTGACAGCACAAAATCTTCAAACCCTGATCTACGTAAAGCTACGATTCTGCACTATTATGTTTTGTTTTACAAATAGTTAACATTTATCTCTTCTTTGTTACTTGTTTAAAATTTATATAATATCCAAAAACTACTTTCATGTTTCGAAATATAATTATAAACCTGTGAAACTCACTATAATGTTCAAATAGGCTTGCAATGAAAACAATTTAATGTAAGTAATTTGGTATAAAACTTTTGTGCATCTTTTTTATGCTTTCTAAAAGAAAGAATTGGAAGATTTATTTGAGATTTCTTTTAGAAACTTCTTTCAAAATTTTGCTCCTATAAAAAGAAACAAGATATCATATGCATATAAAAGTTGGGAACATGTAAAAATTGATTTAATAAGGGCAAATTGCTCGTTTTCTTTCGTCTTGAAAGAAAGCGAAGAATGGGTGAAAGCACCCATAAACATTTGCTAAATAGTCCAACTCGCGACTTATTTGGTCAATATATGTTTTACTCTGTATGTCAGTTAATACAAAAGAAAGAAGCTTAGCAAATAAAAATTTGAAATCATCGCATATGTTCTAAAGCAAAATTCAAACCAAATATTGTAAAATCAACGCAATAAAGTACATTAGATTAAAAAAATTTTGACTTTCTTTTTCGTAATTTCTTTTAATATATTCTTGATATGCACTCCATAACAAAAAAAGCAACTCAGCAAGAAGAAATTGTTTAAATAAGACGAATTTACGTTTACACATATCTTATAATAGCGTACGTAAATGGTTGTCCTTCCTTTTACGCTCTCCTTGACATGCATTTTCACGTGACAGTCCCCGACCTCACACTCTAAGCCTTTTTATTGCTTGTTTTTGTGCTTCTCGAACACTTAACCGGCTGGCACGATCACCAGATCTCTTCTCAGTAGAATCCATTGGGGTTGTGATGAATGAGTTATTTTCAATACATGTACATCACATCTAACAGTTTTATTTCCCTTCTGACAAATCCTTCTTGGTGCTTTTTATGCTATGGAATGTCTAAACACAATGATATTTCCATTTTACGAAGGTTTGTGATTCTGCGAAAACAAAACGTAAAAGGGGATTTAAATCACGGAAACATTCAACGTTCATAAAAATACACCGATCTCTTTCTGGGGAAGAAAGTTTTAACTAAACTCTTTGCGAAAACGTACAATAAAATGCATGTTTGTTTGTTTGTTTGTGTTTTTACGTAACTATCATTCATTTCTATAGTTTTCTCCAAATTTGTTTTGGCTGTGCTCAAAGCGTGTTTCGCAAGCACTTTTAAAAGATATTCATGCAACTTCAAACCGAATATATAGGGAGATTTTTGTATGAATAATACAAGTTACATTTTCCAAATAGCGTTCCTTTCTTTCTCTCTCTCTCTCTCTCTCTCTCTTCGGGGATTCTTGCATCTAGCGCAAAAGAAATGCATTTTTTTTCTAAATGGCCGTAAATGCGGCCATGCACAATTTTATTGGGACAAAATTTTGCATATAGAATATAACATAGCAATAAACATCATGCTGTGAGTACGACAAAATTGAAATTCTTATTTTAAACAATACAAATGAATTATGTATTTTTAAATTAAAATATGTGGACAAAACTGATTCAACTGTGAGCTATCTTGACATGAATTTCAAATGAAAACACTAAATTATTAAACTTGTTAACAATGTAAGAGACAAATTGAAATGGCACACAGTCGTACATAAGGCTGTTTCCGCCATATATACGTGAACTTAACGTGAACTTAACGCGGAGAACAATTTGAACAGAAAAAAATGCCTCAATTTTTATAAAAATTTGTGACATTGTAACGCATGCATTTGTTTATAATATAGTGTTTTTAAAATTTCAAAATATTTCATAAATAATCAGTTTTTTTCTTTTAACATGTAAAGGGATAGCTCATTTAGCATTACGGTATAGAAAAAAAATGCAAAACACATTTGATAAAAGAAAAAATGTGTCAACTCTCGGATAAAATTTAGCTGTCAAAAAATAAGTGTCTCTACAGGAAAGTGAAGCCAGAATATAATGTTAATGTTTGAGTGCTTTTACATCTGAAGAAATATTCCAAATTTGGGTCCTATTCTTTAACATTAGCCGAAGACAGCCTTAAGAACTTAACTGAATTGAATGATGAAAAACTTGCTAATAAATGAGGTAGATGCCTGCTAGATTATCGTTAACTTTATGAACATAAACTGCTGTTTGTAAAAAATACAACACCATGAAGGAGTTATAAGAATCAAATGAAGCCTAATACACAAATGACTTGCATTTATACAAATAAATTAATACATTTTCAAAGCAAAAAAGCAATATTAAATGCTCGAAATTAGCGTTTGGTGTAGCCACCACGCACTGCAGTAAGTGCTGCTATACGACGCTGTATGGAGTCAAACAGATGTTGAATGTCTGTTTGTGGAAGAGAATTCTATATTGTTTATATGCGTAACCAAAGTTGTTTTTTTAAGCTGTAGGACGCTGTTCATGAGCAAGACGCCGACCAACCAAATCACATATGTTCAATAGGAGTCATATCCGGCTAATAAGCAAACAAAGGAAGAAGTTGCATGTGTTGGTCTGAAAAGAAGTCTGGAACATTCCTTTCAACATGTGGGTGTGCATTATCCTATTGAAAGATAGCACAAGAGATGCCTTGAAGGAAGAGAACGACTTTGGTCCCTAGAACTTCAGGGATGCACCTGTTGCTATTCAGATTACTCTCAATGTGATGCAGCTGAGATTGTTCATGATACGAAATCACACCCCAGTTCATAACTCTAGGTGTTCAGCCACTATGACATTCGATAATGCACTCTGGAAGGCCACGTTTACCGGTATAGCGTCTAACATGAATGGGGCCTTCATGGTTTCACAAATTAAAGCTGGATTCATCAGAAAGGACAACTTGTTGCCAATCAGCGACAGGCTCTGTGTTCATGAGCCCATTGCAGACGCAGCCGTCGGTGGTTAGCCATGAGAGGGATCCTGTATAAAGAAATCCTTTCACGCAATCCACAGTGCAGCAGACGACGACGAATTGGCAAAGCAGACATTACTACGCTTGTAGCAGTAGACCAATGTTCTACCAATTGCCTGGAGGTAACTGTGCAGCCATTCACCTCTATGTGGACCAGGTTTCTATCATCACGCACTGATGTCATCTTCCATCATCCACGCCCAATTTTTCGAGTTGTCTGGTGCTCGTCGGTCCACTGCTTTCATACTCACATCACTGTGGAACTGTTCCGCTGCACACGAGATGCTATTGCGTGACAGGAAAATCCTCCTTCACGAATGTCGATAATTCTCCTCCATTCAAACTCCATAAGTTATAGAAATTTTATCCTTTTTCGTCGTGGAGACATACTTAGGTGCTACTAAACGTTCACCATTAACAAATAACCATGCACGATTTTCAACGTCCCACTACAGCCCTCTATTTACACGCTTTCAACATCAGTTTGGAGGGCGCTGCTCACACCACGCAGGTGTGGAGGCTCTGAAACCTTACTATTTTGCATAACATCTTATAATTGACATTTGCTACAAATTTTATTTCCTTCGGATGATTTTTTCATAAGTGGCATTTTTTACAAACAGTTGTTCACATACTTGTAGCTCACGTTATCATCGCTTGTTTGGTACTATAACGAAAAAATGTTTCGAAAAACAATGGCTATAAAACAATCTGTGCTTATAAATTTATTACACTTAAAATATTTTATTAGGTATTAGATATTAAAAATCATGTAAGGAAAATGTGATACCTAAAATGTGATATACCTAAAGGTTTTAACTTCACCAAATACTCGAAAACTAAATACCCATATTATTAAAATTGGTTCTTTTTTATATATTCGCGTGAATCTTGTCCTGACTTCTAAATTGAAGCTTTGTGATCATTTTACATTAATTTCTGATGTTGAAAAACAATTAAATTTAAATTTCTATATAGGTATTTAAATCATCCAAGTATCTCCAAAAATCGAAGGTTAAACATTTACGAGCCAAACTGAGAATTAAATAAGTTCTTTTTTTTCCCCTTAGTTTAAACATCTTTATTAGCAAAATATAATAATACTATAATACCTAATGAAACAATATGAATGAAAACTACCCTTGTAAAATAATAAACTTTGAGAATAAAGATTTTACTATTTTCTCTACTTTTCAAAACAAACCCATTTGAGCAGAACTCTGCAGGCTTAGATTCAGTAGGAAATGTTACAGAACATTAAACTAAAGGAATAAAAAAATCCATAAATCAATTTATTTTTATTTTTCTCTATGAATATCGTGTAATAAGAATAATTTATTGATGCCAATAGAAAAATTCATAAGAATATTTTATTTAAAAACTAGATATTCTTAGGAATTTAAAAAATTAATATTCTTATGAATATTTTTAAAAAAATAAAAAAATAAATATAAATAGAAGTAAGAACAATTTACTGATTCTTTTTTATATTCGTATAAGAAAGAGGCTATTATAAATCAATTTTTGATTCCTATTTTCTTTTAATATCGTATATATACACTGGTGTCCAAAAGTTAAGAATAATTGATAACTATGTGAATAAAGAAGGAACGAAAAATCAGAATGGCGGGAAACGCGATATGCGAGTGTAAAATGGTTACAAAATAAGGAAGCAAATCAAAAGAATGATAATAATTAATGTTATTATCTAAAGTAGCAGTTTGAAAGAAAACTGATCATAGCAAGGATTCACACTATAAAGAAAAAATGAAAGAAAACATTAAATAAAATACTGATGCTGCAGTTTAATAAAACGTGTGGTCACCTCTGACAGCCAGGCACGCTGCACAGCGATTTACCATACTTGCTATGAGATGATGAATGAGTTGTGGGCACACACGGTTCCAAGCATCTTGGAGAGTTCTCTTCAGTTCTGTAACGGAGCTTGGTGGGTGCGAAAAAGCTCCAATTTATCTCCCGAGCATATCCCATACATGCTCGATAGGATTTAAATCAGGGGAGTTCGCAGGCCACAACATGCGCTGGATGTTTTCCGTTTCAAGGAAGTCATCAATCAGCACCGCTCGGTGACATGGCGTATTATCATCCATGAATAGGAAGTCAGGACCGACAGCACCTCGAAACAAGCGAACATAAGGCTCAAGAACTTCGTCTCTGTATCTCTGAGCAGTCACAGATCCCATGTCAAAGAAATGGAGGTCTGTGCGGCCGTCCATCATGATGCCTGCCCATACCATTACTCCCCTTGATGGAAAATGATGTCTTTCCGTTAAGTTTCTTGGTTCAAAACGTGTTCCACATTCTCTCCATATCGTTACCCGCCGATCATCACTACTCAGACTAAACCGGGACTCGTCACTGAACATCACATTGGCCTACTCTCCCACACTCAATCGTTAAATCTGTCGAGAGCTCAAACGTACTAACGTTGGTGTGGTGTGGTAGTTAGGAAGAGGGTGCCAGCTCAGTTGTCGTCCGCGTCACTTGACCATGGTTTAAAATTACGCGGACCGTCGGTGAAAGCCCTCGTGTTGCTAATCATTGCGACGTTAATATTCTCTCACTCACTCACTCACCCACACTCCAATTTTGATATTTCAAACTCCCGTTCAAACGAGCGAGTTTATGCGCAGACGTGAGGGGAATACAAACTGCTGGTCTTCTGGCATGCAGGCCAGCATGACTGAGTCTCCTGTAAACAGTTTGTCTCGAAATTCGTAGTGCTCTGGCAGTACTGCCCCTCTGACGTCGCACACTTATTACCAGATATCGGTCTTGGCGAGGGGCTGTGACTCTTGGTCGACCTGAAACTGGTTGTCGGGTAACATCTCCCGTTCTTTGAAACCTCTGCCACAGTCTTGAGATTACAAACTGGTCCACATTCAGAATTCGAGACACTTCGTTTTGTGATCGTGAGGATTCCAGCATTCCAACTATTCTTCCTTTCGTAAATATGTCCAATTGGCGTCTTTGTGCCATCATTCAGCTTGATTGATGGTTAACAACGTTTCTTCGCACAGCAGTTGCACGAAACTTGTCTGAACTGCCTATGCTGTGTGAATCGGTTTCTCTGCGTTCCGACATGCGCCGGTGTTTCGCGCAGGACGTAGTCGACTGAAAGTTTTGCATAAACCCAATGTTTCTTCTTCACCCAATTAATATCCGCGAGAAATTTGGAATAATTTTACGAATATTTACTCCATGTTTTTCGCCTTTTACGATTTATGCTTAACTTTTGGACACCAGTATATATATGGTATTTGATTATTTATAATAACTCTAGCTTGGAAATTGAATTGAGTCTTTATACAGAAAGTATGCATATTTCAATACCATTATGTGATAAACAACAATTGAAAAATCTCTCAGGCTTATTGTAAAAAATAAGTGTTCAAAAGAAATTAAGGTATATTCTTAATGAAATTAAAAGTCAGATAATATGCGTCTAAGATATTAATTTAAAATATTTCTATATCTCTTTTGTTTTCTAAAATAAATTAAATAGAACATTTTCTGTGTACTAATGATAATACATTTACTTATCTCTGTAATAAACGTTTTCTCTATTTTATACATTAATTTATGGCAACAATTCAAATGAAAATAATCCCTTTATTGTCTGGTATAAATTGTTCATTAAACTCTCTAGCTTAAAAACATTTTTTTTTTTTTTTTGCTTTGGTTTTAAGATTTTGATTAATTAAGCCTCATTCGAATGACTCTTTCTTCTTTATAATAAAGTGTTGTGTTTTTCCTACAACTATGAAATTGGCTTACTTAATGGAAGGCAATCCCCTAATACAAAATTGATAAAATATTTACTTCATGCTTAAAATGCACTTTTTAAAGTATAATAATGTAAAATGTGTGTGTTGCAATTATTTTAACATATCAGGATGTATGAAAGGAAATGAAATCATTCAATTCAATCTAAATGCGAACATAACACATCATTGTTTATTTAATGTTAAATGCATACACAAAGAATACCTCATGATAGTTATTCGAATTTTAAAAAACAGCTTTCAGTTCCTAATTAAGTTAAATGATTTCGCCAATAATTTCCCATAAAAAAACATTTTTCTGTGAATGAGCAATCTTTAAAATTATTAACCGAGAGAGTGAAAAAGAAAGAGAGAGATTCATTTAAATAACGGATGACAGTAAAAAGATTTTGAAACAAGTAATGAAAATAACTAGCTAAATTAACAAAAATATCAACGCTCCTTTTCCATTAGAATTTGTTGTTTTTAAGTAAGCGTTAAGTTAATTAAGAAAAACGCGTCGGGTTTTTTTTTAAAAATATTAAAAAGAAAAATTTATTCCAGGTATTTTTCGACTTGCAGTTCGAACTCAAGGAAAAAAAAGAATTGATAATTCGTTCGATGCCCAATATTTATTTTATGACTGGCACAATAATTAAGCGCGGGATTTTTTGTGTAGACATTTTTTTTCGTTCTGTCTCGTTCTTGAAAACGAGCAGTAACACATCTCACCTAATTACTACCAATCCTGCACATTCAATATCATTAATCAAATTTGTCTTAGAATTTTTCTCTCAAGGTCCATAACCAACGAGATAAATTTTTGAGAAAACGCAAGGGAAAAAGAAGGGAAAAAATGAATTTTCTTTTCGTTCACGGTTAATTTACTCAAACGATTTTTTTCTCCTCCTCTTTTTTTTTTTTTTTTTTTTTTTCCGGTTGCCAAAAAGGAAGAGAGAAATTGTTGAAGTTTCTTTCCCTCGCTAAGCGCTGATGAGTTTTGCATTTTTTAATAATGAAAAGTAAATAATAAAAAAATGGAATTGAGTCGAGTTTTTAATTCGAAAAGATATTTTCAAAGCTTCTATTTTTTTTTTTAGCGGATTTAATGCTATTTTCTATCTTTTAAGACGAAAAACAAATTCGTTCCAAGTAAGGCTATGTTGTGAAACGTTTAAATTTTAGCTTCCTTAAAAGGTGTCTTCGCTTAATAGTCTCTAATCTTAAATGAAAACAGGAAAGAGTTAAAAATAGAGCCCATTTCAGCCATTTGTCCGAAATACGTGCGCAGCAAAACGATAAACAACACAGTTCTACAAACAACTTCCAAAAGCACTTCAATTTATTCGGCTAAGAGTAAAAGTTTAAATTAAATAGTTTGTGGTACGGAAAAAAAACCATCCTAAAGAAGTGTTTTTAGTGAGTTCAAAACTTTTGACACTGGAGACAATACCTTGTAGCAATTAAAACAAACAAAAGCAAAAGATAGAAAACAATTAAAGCAATTACGTACAAGAAAGATAACATAAAGACAAATTAATATTCTTCTAAAAATAAAAGAGCCTTGACTTGTTTTTTATCTTTTCCCCATCTTTTTCCAATTTCACACAAGATGTATTTTATTTATCATTTTTTTACTCTACTCCAGTATTTTCGTTGCTTGTTTTTTCTGCATTTTTCTCTTTTGTTCTTTTTAAAGCTTTTTCGCCATTATCCCACTAATTCTGATTGTTTTTGCTTAGCGGAGCTCATTAGCAATTCCAAAAGGATTGTAATTATTCAGGTATATTAGGATTATGTGCAATTTATTGATTTTTTTGTCAATTATTTATTTGCCTATCATCCTCTATTAAACGTTTTTTTTTTCTACTGCCATCGGTTATCTTTTAATGTAATCAGTTCCTATAATCATATAACTCAGCATATTTCAATCAAAAATATGATCTAAATAATAATAATTTAAATTTAAATTCTTAATATTTTCTTTATTACGAATATTGGAAAAATGGGTTCTATTATACAGTGAACGAATTTCACCAAATCAAGAAACACCCAAATGTCGCCGAATGCTCTGCCATCGTTATTATTATTGTGTTTCAACATTCGCGGAAGCAGTTTTCCACTATTGGCTGCATATCATGGCATTTGGAGTCGTCTTTAATTTGACGAAATTGGCGACGGTACAATATGCAAGTACTGAAAAATGAATTATGTTGCTTTATTACTTTTCAAAGCATCATAATATTATGAAATTATTTAATAGTCATATTTTAAAGATATAATGACAAAATTTATAGATTTAACAAGAAGAAAATCATGTCATAAAAAAATAAACATGTCATTCAAAAAGCATATTTAATTTTATGTATATATATGTGTTAGACATTTGAAAAAAAAATTTATTTTAGGATCCGAATTTTTATGGTCCTTAAGTTTTTCCAACCACGCGCCATGATCTCAAGTAAATAAACTGATTCGAACCCGACCTTTGTGCGAGTTTCGAGATTTGTAGTTGGCAACGGCTGCAATGTAGATCTAACTAACTTGGCTCGTGTAAGTATTTAAGGAGACCGAGGTTGTTTGAGAAGAGATCGTCGGTTTCGGACGAGGTGATTTTGCTCTTCGATTGGGGGCATATGAGATGTGCAACTGGTTTGTTGCTCAGTATTTTTTAAAGATGGTCCGAATCAGTTAACCAAAGTTTGGTAATATTATATTTTGATGATTATATTTTTTTTAACTTAATGTTTTAATTTCTCCAGTGGCGAGAATTTTCACTTGAATTATTTAAAGAATAAAAATGTTTTTAACGAAACTGCTTTATTACTATGCCTCCTCGACATTAAATTTCGCTGCCAAGCTTTGCTTACGTTAATTCACCATGAAGAATTATATCAATATGAATATCAGTCAGACCTCTAAATAACGAAACTCTATTTTTCCTCGAACCAAGAACATTTCATTACTTTTTTCGTAAAATAACCTCCAAATAGAGAAGTGTGTTTTCTATTTAACGAATTCTTTCTCTTGTTATTCAATTTTTCTCCTATTCTTAAAATATTTCAGGACATTTTTCAAATAATTCTCTCTTTTTGGTGATCAATGACTTGAACTGGTATTACCTGGTGTTTAACTCCCTTAGAACAATAAAATTACCGTAATTTTCCAAACAAAAAGCTCAAAATTAACAGACTTTATCAGTAATTATATTTAAGGATGCACGTCGTAGTCTATGCATAAAACTACTGGTTATAAAATAATGTATGTTTAAAATAACTTGTAGGCTTAAAATTAGAAAATGTGAATTAATTTTATTATAAAATTATATTTTGAAGTTCAAAATACAGTGACGTTTCTTTTTCTTGTTTTCCGTTCAGATTTCTTTTTGATGAGTAAGATATGTAAAATAGATAACAATTTACAAAAAAGCGGGTGAATAATTATTTTTTTAAATAATATATAGTGTTTCTGAATTAAAAATTCCCTTTAGTTTGCTCCTAAAGTATATTAAAAGTTGAATTAATGAACTAAAGAGGAATTAACGATCTATTTAACGAATTTTCCACGTAACAAATTTTTTGGGGGGAGTGGGGGTTAGCGACTTCGTTTAATAGAGGTCAGACAAGTTGCACACAAAGGAATTTTTCAAGGAAGAGAGTTGAAAATTCACCATTCTCGTATCATGCTCCAATACACTGCCCGTGGCCGCGGTGGCCAAGTGGTCTAGGCATCGCATCATGGCTAGCGTGTCATGAGTTCGATCCCAGTACCACTGAAGATCCGCCGTGTAGGGGAGAGATGCACGTTAAATCTGTCGAGAGCTCAAACGTCCTCCCGTTGGTGTGGTGTGGTAGTTAGGAGAGGGGGTGCCAGCTCAGGTGTCGTCCGCGTCACTTGACCATGGTTCAAAATTACGCGGACCGTCGCCAAAAGCCCGCGTGTTACTAATCAGTGCGACGTTAATATTCACTCACTCACTCAATACACCGCCCAAAATATTCTTTTGATTTTGTCGATTTGTGGGAACAAAAAACAATAAAAGATTAATTATTGAATAAATAAATAGAAATAATTAATAAAATTAAATATTAATAACAAATACTTAATTAAATTTTACGTACTATATACATTGGATTATAATCAATAGAAAAAAAAATCAAGGGCTATGATCGGGATCCAAACCCGAAGAACCCTCCCCCAACCCCTCTTGTCTGAGCCAATGGATCCGACTGTATATATATATATATATATTATAGCTCAAGAACTGTCTTAGAAAAGGAATTTTCTAATAAATCGAATTAAATTAACAATTCGAACTAAGGAATTGCTATTTCTATTTTTATCTCTCGTATGTGATGCTATATAAATTCTCTACAAAACTAAACACCTACGAGAACTTTTCTATTTCTTCTGGCAAATGTTAAGGGAGCTTAAAAGTTTCTCCGATTCATGGAAACCAAAATGCCCTCTAGTTCAATTAGGAGAATTTCTGCAAGTTATTTTTAACCACTATCCCAGGAATTCCGATGAACACAGCTAATCCGCTAAAGTGAACGCGATAATTTGTGCGCGTGGGCACAATGACAAGACGAAATGAGAGGAAAATTGTCGTAGGTTGTGAATTAACTTGCCAATTCAAGGGAGTTTCATTTCGGCAATTGAAATCAAAATTGCGCCATTATTAAACCTTGACCGTGAAAGGGTGACTTATTAATCAAAACATCTACATATTCATCTAAATAAAATATTGAAAGTATTTTTGGTGAAAATTTATATCTTCCATATCTACTTAGAACTTTGAATTTTATACATCTTTAAAAATATATATAAAATGATTTAATAAATATAAAGAGGTTACAAAATACTGTATTTACTTATATTGCACTTTAACCACGCCTTTGCCTTTCTTTTTTTTATTTTTCCAGTATTTTATCGTAAATTATCTCGGTCATAGAGACAGATTTCACTTTTAACTTCAATGGGCTAAATTCACGACGGTCATATGATAAATATAATTACAAGTATTCCAAAGCTGACCTTAGACTTATACATCTTCTTGTACCTGAAAAACGCAAACACAGTTTAAAATTTAATAATTGGATAAACACGTCCGTTAAGATTCTTCAAAGAAATTCTCGAGATATATAGGTTTTTTAAACCTAGTACATGTTGCTTGTCTTTTAGCTTCATTGAAAACTAATTTGTATTATAAAGAAAGTTTCAGTAAAAATCAAAAGTGGGCATCAGAGAGACAATACAACTGGTTGGCAGAATACACATGATTGTATTTATCATGTTGTAAGGGATTGCCTGTATCATACCTTAGTGTGAGAGGGTTGGAAGGAATATTAGTCATACTCAATGTAAATTCTATTTATTAACAATTCTCAATTACAACACAAATTCAACAACCCAAACTAAGAAATGCACCAACTACCAAGTATGTGAAGCAATAACGAGGTAGGCGAGATACTAGAATTAACAGTAAATTGGATCACTTACTAAGCAATACACCTTCTATATAATTCAATTCGTTCTAATCCAAATTTAACACTTAATTGACCAAATCGTTAATCTTAATATCAATCAAAAAAGTAACGAAGTTCTCTTGCCTAACTTCACGCTAATCAATCACTGCTATCTCTCTCTCTCCGTTAGCATTCTAACCTCTCTCTCTTCTTTAACTCGAAAATCTAATCTCTATGCAAGTCTTAATTTACATAATCACATCTTCTTTGGAGGAGGAAGGCATTCAATAAAATAAATTTTAAAGGCCCATTTTTCCCCAAGAGGACTGTTAGTAAGAAGATGACGAATAGACCCGTTACAATGTAACCATGACGTCGTAGGAATTTAGTCCATTGTTAAATTGATTGATTGTTTATTAACGGTGCTCTCCGAAGCATTTTGAGGGTCATTGGTAACGGATCTCATAATTTGGATCCACCCAAAAACCTGATTTGATTGCTTGCTAAATATCACACTTTGAAGTAACACGGGGCAGAGATCGACGAGCTTCGTAATTTTGAATTACGATCGAGTTTCAAGGACAATACAGGCACAGATCCACTAACCTCCAAACTTCCACTCCACATAAACGTGAGGATTTTAAGCATTGACAAACATGTATCAGCCCTTCTACACGGTATGTCTTCTAGTGGCACCATGACTCGAACGCACAACTCGAAAGAAACAACACTGGCTGTGAGTTCGCGCCTATGACCACGTGGTTACGTGACCACCAGGGGCGTAGCTACCGCCGTACCACCCGTATCAATGATACGGGATCCCCAAGCTACAGGGGCCCCAACATGTGTAGCTACAGTCCCATTAACACGGCTCCCATACCTAAAAAAGCTCCCCGAAGGAATTTTGATACAGGGCCCCTCAGAGTTAACTACATCAGTGGTGACCACCCACCTTCAATTTCAAATAACCGCAGAAAAAATATTTCTTGTTTAAAGTAATAATTTTCTTTTCTTCAAATTTATTTTTAATTGTTTTTTTTTTTTTTAGGAAACACTTTTTAAAGCAAATATTTGCAAAAGCGATAATTTTCAATACAAATATGGAGCTCAAATTTTATCAATTCTTTTAACAAATTAGCGCAAAACTTAAGTAGTCAAAACCATACACATAGGAATCTTCATCGAGATTTATCCCTTTTTCCAATTGTTTGATTTATTCTTTTTTTAAAAAAAAATCTTATAACATGCAGATCTATAAATAGGAATTTGAAACATAGATAAAAATAATTAATGATTTTAAAAAAGGAGATGATACTTTCTCTCATATAAAAAAATTATCTTTATTTTTTAATGTAATATACCAGACCTCTTTAAATTGTTTTCTTTACAGGAAATGTGTGTAAATCTAACGATGACGTAATTACCTTTATATAGATACATCGCAAAAAAAAAAACGGATATCGGTTTATTATATGAAGATTATGAACTAAAATTTGTGAAGTTATTTAAACTGTAATCATTTCTGATAAAAAAGTAAATGAGAGAAAAAACTGTCAAACATTAGTTTATGGATAAATATATTTTAAATTCTGAGTCTACTTACGGGTAGAGAGAGAGGGAGACGCTTTTTATTTCCCTAATTTTTTACTTTCAAGAATAATGGATAGGTCAATATGATATATGCTTCTCAGTTTTTAGTTTAATGTACTGAAACTAGGCAATATACTATATAAAGTAAATAAGTACTTTTTTTTGTAATATTGCGACTATATTAAAAAAAAAACTGTCGATTATTTCTTAAATCGAAAACAGAGTTCAGTGTAAAAAAAAAATTAAAAATAAAAACATTCTTCTTAAGAAATTACATTTTATACATATAAGTGCTGATAAATTACAAACCCAAAAAACAAAACCTTACTAATTATTGAAAAAAGATTATTTCTTTTTACTGAAAGGATTATTCAGTTCATTAATTATTACTTACTATTTGCGCTTTTATTCCTCTTATAATTCAGGACCTAAAACATTAAAATCGTCATCTTCGTTATTTCTTATAATTTTAAAGCTCTATCGTTCACTAATTAACTCTTAATAAATTAAACATATTTTTAAATTAATAACAATTTTCCTTTTAGCAAATGCTCTTGAAAGTATTGTATTATTCCTAATGCTAATTTTAATACTCGTTTTTTAGTATCATTGGTCAGGAAAGAAACGCTGACCGTTAAATATGTTTCAACTGAGAGAGAGAGATTAATTAAAAAATCAATCAATTCAAACAAAGTTAACCGAGGACGTTTAGGTGGCCGCGATTGCCGAGGGCTCATCATCTTGAACACGACGCCAATGTCGTTGAGTTGCGAGCTCGAAACCATATATTGAAGACCAGCCATACAGAGGGACTAATGCACGTTAAATTTATCAAGGCTCATAATCTTCCACTTGCTTTCGTGTGGATGTCTGGACAGGGGTTTGACAGTTTAGTTGTGGTCCACGTCACTTGACCGTGATTCAAAATTATGGGATCCATCGCCAATAACCCTCGTATTGCTTCACATTGCGACGCAAATTAAATGGTGGACTTGCAGCGGCTCCTCCTTCTTCTAGTTGCATACAACAAAGGACAGGAACAAAAGCCCTTAACAACTGGCCCAAATAGGGATTCCTTTCGTCTCAGTCGTCTAAAAGCGGTATCACACGTAAATTTTCCGTGCATTTTTTTTGTCCCAACTTTTCGCCGAATCTGAGGGGGAAGGGTTATCGTAAACAAAAAGACATGCTCTGAAGTCAGCCACACTCTTTCTCCACATTGAAACATTACTCGCTGATTTTTCTGCTTAGAAAACGATCATACATTATTATTTATTTTATTTCGCTCGCGCTTTTGTTTATGGGGGTAAACAGAAATGGAGCATCATTCTGTTTAAAATAAAATATATTACGCCATATTTGATGCGAAGCTACCACCGTTACCGCCATCTTGTTTATGACGTAGGGTGCCGAAGTACCCCATTGGCAGGAATTTCAAGCAACTTTCATTTAGAGCAACTTTCTCAGCTCACTGGCAAAAAGTTTTTCCAAAGCCATTGCTATAGCAACGGAGTAAAAATTGCACGAATTGGACCAAAAATTGCATCAAACGTGTACGTGTGATAAGGTCTTAAGGCTGTAAGGCGTGCACATCGGACCCGAAGAGGGCCAGTTAAAATAACATTGCCCCCAAGTCCCACTCAAGGTCACTATGGGTCAACCTTTCCGTCTTCAGCAGCCTGTTACTGAAGTGGTGACCCAGAAATTGAGCATTAAATGGCAGCACAGCCTAATGATACTGGTTATGCATTCATTCCATAGAGAGTCGAACTAAGACAGCCTCAATAAATCACAACTAGTGATTCAAAACGGCATCGGTGCACGCGTTAACTAGACTCGCCATCTCAACAAGAAATTGCCCGCAACTTCAACAGAAAAAAGTTTCAACGATTCTTGAACCTACTGGAGATGTATAATTGCAGTAGTTGGCTGGAAAAACAACCTTTTTTCCGAATAATCGTTTAAAAGGGGTCTCAGGGGTGTTAAAAATGTTTCGAGAGCACAAAATATGAACAATTTTCGACTAGAAATAATTCTTTGAGGTTAAAATGAAATAATTTGATTCTTTTACACATTTTTTATAAAGGAATAAAGTTTCAAAAAAGTATAAAATGTCTAAAATATAATCATAATTTTAAAAATAATAAGCATATAAATATAAGAAAATTTTTTACAAATAGTAAGTTTTACGACGCGCATGATATTTTCTGAAATAATAATTCTAATTACTAGCAATAAGTTGATTTATAAAGTCAAATATATCCTTATTACATGGTAGCGATTTTATATAAATAGAATAAAAAATAATATTTTTAAAAAATAAAAAAAAACATGTTTTAAATTTTTTTAAAAAAATTTAATTTTTTTGAAATTTTTCAAAAAATTACAAATATGTAATACTATAAATAGCTAGGATTTAAAGATTATGATAGAGTTTATAATTCTGTAAAGTTTTATGCATCAAAGTATGATAGTTTTTGAAACGCAATGCGCGTAAGTGAAAAAAACACAAACTGAGAAAAAAGGCTTTAAAGTTTTAAATTGAATTTGAGAAAATAAATTTTAAAACTTACATGCTAAAATGCTCCAGGACCATAGGATATGCCTTCCTGTTGCTCAAACAGCTCAATTTCTTTACTCTTTTGAATTTTTTTGGCTCTGCGAGCTTCAAACGATGATGATAAGCTCCTCTTTCTTGACGTAAAGATTCGACGATTGTCACGTTCAGCCAGGACACACAAACATTTTTGTTAATTTTTTAGCCAAATTTCTCTAAAATAGTAATAAGTATTTGATTTCCATCATTAAAAATGCTGGTTGCTAGATTTGCAGCAATATCTGCAATCTGAAGGCTAGAATCAATCGTCTTCGGACAAAACTACCAGATTAATGAATTTAAACTTTCATTAGGATTCTGTGTCTTACCTCCTAAACATTTCTTCAGGAGTGCCAGATGAGATAAGTCTGAAAATACAGGCTTAATTACATCTCGAACAGCTTTCGCAACTGAGGGTTTGTGTTTATAATTTTGTAAATTATTATTAATTGCAGCATTATACTTACACCATGTATTTGGATTTGTAGGACAAAACCAGTGCATCGGTTCATCATCGGTGCTGCAAGAATGACCCCAAATGGCTTTCCGCATTTCCTTTTTACTAGTAGAATTGCATCGAATAGCATTACCATAGTAATGCGCAAGCTTATCAATTAAACTATCAGTTAACCTACCTTTACCGCCTATAGTTTTACCATTAGATAATTTCTTCTTACCATATACTAATTTAAGCCACCTAAGTCTTGTACCCATTCTCTTTAGCACATGGCCTACACATTCTATTTTCTGAATAAGATGGTCATCGCCGTATGGTTTGTTTTCAGAAAGGGCATTGAATGTTTTTGTGTCGCCATCTCCTATGTAGTTCGAATATTTCAGGTTGTGAAGCTTTTCTGATCGATTAAAAATCCTCATCATCCCGTCAACCTCCATCTTACCAGCAGAGCCAGAATAATTTTTTCTACGTGAAATCTTATGCGCTCTTTGCCATTTATTGTACTTGATACCAAACTTTACCCCTTTATAACTGTCGCATCCTTTGCAAAATGAGGACAACACTTCCCTATCCAAACCTTACCTGTTTCGGCCCCATTAGAGTACATACTCCAATCAAGGATGAATGTCCTCTCGTCTTCCAGGTCCCATCACCACTTACCTTTAAAATGTTATCGGGTGACGAAGAATTTTCTTCTACAGCTGCCCTGTTCATGCTTTCTTCGGCGACTTCCTTCATAACAAGTGAAAGTTTATTATTAATAACATCATATGATTTTTGTGCAACAGGATTAGGAAGACTCATTACAGAACAAAAGGTTTTTAATGACTCTAGACCTTAACCTATGTATCTCATTGCTAAAATAGATCTTCTGTTAATTTCTGGAGCATTATTTTTATTCCCATTGTTTTCACAGCTTGAAAAAGTACAAATAGTCCCACAGTTTTTACAATGTATTTCAAAATTCGAACATAAACCACGAGTGGATTTTTCATTAATTGTTAATGGTTTATGACATTTTAAACAGCATGATACTGACAAAATAGAGCTAAAGGTTGAAATAAAATCAAAAATACGATATCCTTTGAAGTTTTCACTTACCTTAACAAGATTTGACTTTAATGAAGTCTGAATTCCTGAAAGTTTTTTACTTGAAGGATTTTTCATTTCGACACACTTACTTGTATTTTTCATTTCTGCACACTTCCTCGTATCTTTCATGTCTGTAACATGTGAGTCACTTACCTTTAAATATTTATTTCCTCTAAATCTTTTCTTGGGGCGATTGCCCAATGAGCTTTTCAGAATAAAACAACAAATATCTTCGATTTAGATAAGTGTTTTAAAAAAACGTGTGCTAAAGTAAACACAACAGAATCAAAACACAGCAGAATGAATGTGTTGAGTTGCAGGCTTCCTTCTGATCAACTCAAGCGCTTAAAATATTTCATGAGGCTTATTAAAAACAGAAAAATGAAAGGTATGCATAAATCAAAAATAAATGGGCGTGGCATGTGTCCATTTAAAAGTTGTTATGACTAAATTGCTGTTTGGAATTTTTTGAATAACTTTCGAAGTTTTTAGAGTATTGTCACGATGTTAGTATCAAAATGTTCAGAAAAAAATGAAGAACAAGATATATTTTTTTCGAAAATTCGAAAAAAAAAGGGTTAACACCCCTGAGACCTTTTAAAACGATACACAGGAAAAACTATTTTCTTCTCTAGGGAGGGGATATGCAGCGGTACCTCCTTCTGCATGTCGCAAACAACAAAGGACAGGAACAAAAGCCCTTAACGACTGCCCAGAATAGGGATTCCTTTCATCTCAGTCGCCTAAGGCATGCACGGCTTAGGTGCGAACCGGTAGATTGGTTGTCCACATAAACATCCCTGCTAAGGTTAGCAGCTTGTCAACGAATACTTTTGGGGACGTACCTCGTAATTTCGAACAATGAACAAGTGACGAATACGACACATTTATTAGTATTCCATGCCAACGTAAGAACTTTCACGCCTATCAGATTTAATATGTACGAGTTACCTCAATATGGTGGGCCTTTAATGGCGCCAGGACTCAAACCCACTCCTCGATAAATATTTGTCGCCCGTGGTTTCACGATCATAACCACTTGGCTGTCAAATTCACTTTTATTTTTAGAAGGAGATTGTATATGAATAATGTGAATAAGATTCCTTTGTAAATAAATTCTATAAGAAAAGGCACGATTTTGATTCAACTAAATAGTGATTTTAATTTACTTAGTAATAGCTTCCTTGTTGCACTTTATAAAAAACAGGAGAAAAACTAACCGTTGTTAAAGATCACTTGGTTAAAAGTTAGTTTATTCCAAATGGTTCTCCTTAGACATGAGTTATATTTTAAACGTAATATTTCTTTTATTGAGAATCGTAAATACCCATCTTAAAAGGCAACTATAATAACAAAAAGCTAATTATAAAAAAATTAGATTTAAAAATTACAAAAACAGAAATGTTTACAAAGACTAATTTTAATGTAAATAAAATAAAAACACCATCTAATTCCGGGATGGGCATTAGGTCGATCGCGATCGACCGGTGGACCGCTAAAACATTTTGGGGGGACCGCCTTCACGAGGAACTAATAATCGTTTCATCATACAGAGGTCTAGAAATACCGTATTTATTCGAATCTAAGCCCCCGTCGATTCTAAGTCACGCCCCAAATTCTCAACAAGATTTTGTGAAAATTGAAATATATTCTAAAATGGTTTATCGATATCCAATTTTACGAAATCAAAATAAATTTGAAAGGAAAATTAATAGGTGAATAATTAGTTATTTTATCCGTATTAAAACTTTTAAATACATGCATGAAGCTGTAATTACCCTAAATACCCCATCCAACCAATTTTTTTCTCTTCGATTCTAAGCCGCGCCCGATTTTCAGTGGCATTAACATTGTATAAAAAGGGCGGTTTAGATTCGAGTAAATACAATATTTTAAAAAATATGGTTGAAGAAAATCGAATGATAAGAGAAAATTTTGCTGAATGGAAAACGCATTTCGATATTTTTTTTTAACATTCATAAACCCCGTGCACCACGCAATGTATAACACGGGGGCATACAACACAGACAGAAGAAAGGATTACAACACAAACATCCATGCCTTCTCCGGGATTCGAACCCAGTCCCTACGGCACATTTCGATATTTGGATGCTATTTTACGAAGAAAATCATAAAATGTTCTTGGTTTCAGGAAAAAGTTCGCGAAATAGAGAAATTTGTAAAACACAGGTTAGTAAAATGGAGGTCCGATTGTATTGTATACTTTTTTTTACACCTACGCCACTGGGGGCACCGCAACACCTTGAAAAAATTAGAAGTATCTCTTATCCTGGAAAAGTCTGCCCACCCCTGATTTAATTGATTAGAAATTTTACTTAAATATTCTATCCTGGCGCTGTTGGTGGTGTAAAGTTGCTGTTGAGATAGCAACGAATAACGCCTATGAAATATTAAGCGCATTGCATAAAAGCATATAAATGCACAATTCTATTATGATGTATATGAGTAATCCTTTACGGTAACTTAAGAAAGTTCTAAACTCGATTGTTGACAAATTGACTACAAATATGCCCCCAAATTCGTAGAGATTATCCTGAAAGTACATAATATTTATCACGACGGAAGCAGGACTACTCTCCCTAACGGGTCGAGCGTTCTCGGAAAATTATTGTTCTGTCAAAATAAAGGGCCGTAAATATATTCAGCATGTCACTATCCACAGAAAGGTGCAATAAACTTGATTTGAAATCGCATCGTTGATAAGCATGGACTACATAAAACAAAATTAGGTTAATTAATCCTTATTAGAATTTTAAAAGGATTACAGGAGTGAAAATTTGAAAAATCTATATATGATTCTTTGTCAAATATGGATTCTGTAAGCCGCATAATGGTACTTCATTGACAAATCATCAAATGTTTAACCGATATTAATAGAAATTCCAATGTTATGCCTGTCTTTCATTATCTAGAGCAATAAGAATAAATATTTGATTAATTATGATGTCTCTACAACTAGAGAATTGAAATTCGCGCACAAGGTAGATTAAGAATAAAACAGTTTTCTTTGTTAACAGTGTTCTTTCCATTTTAATCCTACTTGCTGTTTGTAGAGGGAGAAAAAAGTGTGAAAGAAAGAAACTTTAGTAGAAAATATGTAAAATTTCTGTCTAAATTCGCGACTCGGTGTTTTTAAAATAAAAATGAATATATATATATATATATTTCCTTTTATATTTTATATTATTTTTATTTTATTTTCCTGTCGGTTGTAAATTACACGTGGTTGGTTTTAGGCCTAACTTTTAAATATGGTTATGTTTTGCTATTATGGCGAAAATTTCTGCTGTACGGGGAAGGTTGGATCCATAAAATATATTTAACCCTAATTTTGCTGGTCCTAATTCAGTAACAGCTTTAGAAATCATAATAGGTCTTCATTTTAGTCCATTGACTCTTCTGGTTTCTTACATTGTAAAGTTCTAATTCTGTTTCATGCTATACATACGCTTAGTTCATTCTTGTACAATATACTTTTCCATCATTTTTTAAAGTTGTGTTTCTTGAAATCTGGTTTAAATCTTCTAGCTTTGTTAGTGGTATAATTTGATATCATCAATTTTATTATACTATGTATTTTTTTCATTTTATGATATATATATATATATATCATCTGAATTAATATTTTATTAGCAAAAATAATACAACATTACCTCTGTGAGTAAATATATTTTTAAACACTTATAATCTTTTTTTCTTCAATGAATACAATACCAGAAATGTTTATCTGCATGTGCTTGGCAATTTCTGAGCCACCTTAGTCACTAAATTTCACATGTAAAGACTGCTTATTAATTTATTATGCAGTGAAAAATGTCTGTCTTTTAGTAAAAATGTGTGAAAAGTACTGATGGAAAATGTGTGGATTGCATTACATTAAAACTACATCACCGTTGTGTAAAGATAGTCACAGTTTATAAACCACGTTGTATCACAACACCATAACGCGACAATTCTTTGCAATGAATAATCACAGTGCTGATTTATCCATTAGGCGCTTAGGACGGGCACCCAGGGGCCCGGATAAGCTAGGCAACCCGATTTTCTGGCTATAAATTTTGATCCGCCAGTGGCAAGGGGGCCTGTAGATCTTCTGCACTCAGGGCCCGAAATGAGCCTAAACCGGCACTGAATAATCATTGAGCATAGTACAGATTAAAGAGATTAATTCATTGAGAAAGTGTAAAACTGATCTATTACAGATACCCCCCCCCCCCAGCTGATTACAGGATTCTAGTTAAGTTATCTGAGAACTGAACGTCTGGGAAACGCATGAAAATCACAAGAACTTGAATACATAGAATTTCTGATTTGATTTGAATCAATTTTTTACTAACGTTGCAATTTGAAGTAACACTATGGCTACTCGAAATGGGTAACGTTCACAATACCTGAGCTAGCATCCAGTTCCACGCCACACCAATGTGAGGAATTTAAGCCTGGAGTGATTTAATATGTATCAGCTCTTTTACATGGCGGGGACTTCGGTGGCCGAACCTATAGCTCGATAATGCCGCCCATAAGTTCGTGACCACAACCACACGGCTACCTAGACCAGCGTTACTCAAACTGTGGGGCGCGCCCCTCTAGAGGGTGTGATAACCCTAGATGGGGGAGGGGGAACAAGCATGTTGAAAATAAAACATTATTTAAAAAATGTATTAATTTACTGAAGAAGCAAAGCAATATAAAATACACATTTACACTGGTGTAATACACTTACAAATGTATCAGTACTGCACAGTGTATTTGATGATTAATTTAACAATACTAATTTAAGAACAAGTTTAATAGTTACCAGTGACTCCATGTGGGCTTGTCATATATAATATTAAAAATAAAATTTAATATCTTGATGATTTGTACGGTTTATAATTAAAGTCCTACTGTAGCTTTATCGACAAAATATATTGTTATTGCAGTCATATATTGTAATATAATGTACGAAAGAAGGGGGGGGGCACAATAAAAATTATGATTGAAAATTGGGTCTCAAATATTGAAAGTTTGAGAAGCACTGCCTTAAACTGACAACCCTATGTATTTCTCAAGCTTCTTCGATTAAATTAGAAGAAAAAAACATTTCAATATTCTATAAAAAAAAATAACACTTTCTGCATGAACGTTTATTAACTTCGTGTTTGATTTCTTTTTAATTGATTTTTGATTAACGTCGCACTGCGAAGCAACGCGAGGGCTATCGGCGATGGACCTCGTATTTTTGAACCTTGGTTAAGTGATGAGGACAGCATCTGAGCTGGCACCCCCTATCCAAACTTCCACAGTTCGCAAACGTGAGGACTTAGAGCCATGATAAATTTAACACATTGGCTCAAAAGGCAATCGCTCGGTAATGCCGTCTACGAACTCGCGACCGGAACCACTAGGCTACTGCAAACACAAAATTTCTTTTAAAAGTGCCCTTGAAATATTAAAATTGAAGTAAGAAAAAGAAAAAAAATATTACCCGCAAAAATAACACGAAAATAAATTTGCATATCATTATCATACATCAATTACATCATCTTATTCCTTCTTCCTTCTGTTGTAATTATTTTGCACTATAGTTGCGGAGAGATTTTCAGCAACGATTCAGAAATTCTTAAAACAGTTGATTTGATACGTAAATTGCTGTATCATGTTCTCTGGTCAGTTCTGTTAATAATAAAACTCTTCGACGATATTTACGGAATTTAAAAATTAAGCTTATTTACAGGAATTCTTAATGAAAAGCTTTTTCTAATTAAAATTTATAAAACCGCTGCAACTAATGAAAACAAGACTTGCTAAGGAAGAATAAAGAAATTCCAAGAAGATTAAAAACTATTTTTGAGACACGAAATAACAAAAACAAAAATTTCATTATAAAAATGAGTCCTATTACAATTTTTTCCCGTCTTTCTCATTTTTTTTTTTTTTTTTCAGTTTCCATTTTTAAAATGTGTTTTTCAAGCCTTTTTTTTCTCTCTCTGATATATTTTAATTGTAACCAAGTGAAATTTTATTTAGAGCAGAAAACTTCGTTTTCTGGAAATGAGACGCTTTACATTTATATTTATTTATATTAAATTTACTTAAAAATCATTATAAGAAAATTATTTATATTTTTTTAAATTATTTTCCAAGAGTATTTTTGTATAAAACGATATTTAATTTTGTATTTATTTGAGTGGGTTTTTTTAAAAAAAAATAAAGGTTATAATACTTTTCTTTATCAATAAATTTATTATATTACAATAAAAAAAGTTTTTTTGAAAGTGTTTCCAATTATAAAAAAAAGGATAGGTTTTTTTTTTTTCTTCACCTTCCTATGTTTAAAAAGCAATTGGAAGTATTTTTTTTTTTAATTATTTATTAAAATCCAAATAACATACTATCGATTATCAGATGGCTTTTTTAACTGGATGCATTTGAAAACAAACTATAGCAGAAAAAATGTCAACTTCAGTTTAAAATTATGGAATAATTATCAATTATATTATTTAAAATTACTTTTCATTATCAATAAAAAGAACTGTGAGATAATTTAAAAAATTCTATATAAATATAAAAACAAAATGCAAATTCAATAACTTTGGGTTTCAAAGAACTTCCGTTACTTTATCATTTTCCCCCTGAAATGTTTCGTAGATATTTTTCTCCTGAACTTTTATAAATATAGAACAGAATAGTGTGTCTTCATTTGAAAAGAAAAAGAATACATATCATTTAGTATTCAGAACTATCGATAGATGTCGCTACAAGAGAGAGAAGCTCATATCACGTGACCTTAAATATCGACCAATGAACAAGGAGACATGCATGAATATCTCTCTCTATCTATTGCTTGTTTTTGCCAAGTGATCGTTGCGTTCGATTCGTGCAAATTAAACTTAAGGAATTTCCGTTTATTGTCGAATGGTATGTGATTGTGGATTATGCATCTGAGAACTGATTGTGAATCACTCTCTCGGATACAGTGAACGCGTGTGCACGGTGTTTGTAGTAAACATTAAAACACTATCCTGCTGTTTGGCTTTAGGCCAAGCTTACAAGGGCTACTAGCGCTTCGGGTGTTGTTTGGCCTTGTATTAGGGTATTTCTCTCTTTTGTACCACTGGACACATTACTTTCAGGTAAGTTGATATCAAAAGCTTTCTGTTATCTGCGATGACAAGTGAATTCGCATGCGTAAATTTACATTAATCGTGATCTTAACTGACGAGATCGGAACAGCACGCTTATTTCATAAAGTGATGTTGCCAATTACATGCGTTGAGCAAAGGACGTTATTCTATGGTTTATTTTCAGAGATAATGCATTGTTACTGTTTTTCAAAGTTTGGGATAATCAATTATTTTATTTGTGCATATTTTAAATATAACGATCGCGACGAGTATGTTTGATATGTTCCATTTCGTCATTTTTTTAAAAATTAAATATTGATATTCAATTTTATGTTTTTTTTTATGCACAATATTTTTGAATTTATTTTTTAGTATTTTTACTTAATGTTTTGATTTGTCGAATAGTGCATATTTCGTTCATATTGTCACTTGCATTTTAACTTAAATTCCAGGGAAGAAATATTTAACTGTATCGTTAAAGAAAAACATGGAAATTCGCATATAACGCAATTTGTTTCCTTTTAATATGTTCGGAAACAATGGCTTATACCATATTGAGGGATAAACAGTCATTGTGTAACCATATACCCCTCATAACCTCATCTATTTATCAACACCACATTGAAATTTCACTGTTTTTAATATACTTATTTTTTACTATCTCGAATTGCTAGTAATTTTAGTGTGTGTTATGTATTTATTATTTTGTTCGTTAATTTATTTATTGTAATTGCTTCCATTGACGTTGAAATGTTGCTTACTTATAATATTAAACGAAAAATCTTTGTTTTGGGCATTTATTTTTTATACTTTTATCAATTTTCTTACATAATTTCTTTACTATAATTTAGTTTTTTTTTTACTGAACCGTAGATACTCAGTACTTTTTTTTAAATTAATATCATTTGCTATGTAGTTAGCTGTATTTCTGGAAGAACTCTTAAAGAGACATTTTTTTATAAATTTTACAAACATATTTTTTCGGAGAAGTGTTCATATTTACTGTAACATGTAAAGAATTTTCTAAAAAAAATATTCCTAAAACATATCTGGGTATTATTAAAATTAATGTAGATTTTTAAATTGACATTATGTTTATGATTCATTTTCATTAATAATGTTGGAAGGAAATCATGAGTGCAGAAATTTGTTTTTAGGAAAACTTTAATTTTTGTATCGGTATTAATGATTTGATTTGGTATGGAATTTTAAAAATGATAGAAATGTTGCTGGATGTATTTATTTTATATATTTTTGACCTACTAAGTAATTTTAAACAATTTAATTGCAATAAATGTAAATATATTTTTTGTATAAAATTTATATCCAGTTTTTTGTAAAAACAATTTTACATTTTCATTTTAAACTGTGAACTTTTTCTTGAAAAGGTTATTAATTTTGGGGAACTTATTTTGTTTAAGTTTTTTTTTTATTACATGTAGAAAATCCACATACATTTATAGACTGTTATATGTGTATTTTACACAATATTTAATGAGAGGTTTTTGGTTTATTTTATTGTCCATGAGTGTTAACTTCTTAATAATATATCAAAAAGAAAATATTAAGCTCAATCTCTGTAAAGATTGTGTTTCTCAGAGTAGTCATTCACATATGCTAGTAAAATGATAAAGCTGGCTAAATAAATAGGTTTCTATTCTAAAATTAAAACATTAGATAAAGATGAACTGTTTAGCTCTTATCTATAAATCCCAAGTTTAAATTCTCTGATGACTACTACTGTTCACTGAAAAAGTTTGTTTTATGTAGGTGTGATCCTTGTGAAAATTCTGTGCCTTTAATGTAATAGTTAATACTTATTCATCTAAATGAAGCATGTTTATGTTTTTCTACCAAATCAGTACTAAGGAATTATGAAGGATGTATGCATATAAAAATAATCCTGAGTGTTCAGTCAAATGTATTAGTCATTTTTAATGTATTTCCATATTGATATCTGATGAATTAAGATTTTGGAAGGAGAGGTGATTAATAGTTCTGAAAGTAATGATTGTAAAATTTGGTTTAGCAGATAATATTCATTTATTAAAAAAAGTCAGCAATAAGTATTTATTAAACATTTAAAATATTACATAAGAATTTAAGAATTTTTTTTATGAATTTAATGTTTATTAAAAAGAAATATCAAATTTTCAATTTCTTCTCTCTATATTTACTAATTACCTTGGTTCTCTCTTTGTATTGTCTAGATGAAATAATATCTGAACAAAAGGTTACAAATATTTTAGATTTTTTTCAACAAAACATTTACAAAACAATAAAAATCATTTTTGTTAAAATAGTTTGTACAAATTTTATGCTACAGTTTCTATAGTTATTTAAATATTTTGTTTGGTTGAATTGTAAAAAATATAGAATATAACTTTTCATTATTTTAGTTCATTAATTTTTTTTAGTGAAAGAAATTAGGGGGGGGGATTGTTCAGAGATTAATAAAAGAAGTGCCTTTAAGAATATGCGAATTATTTCAACTATTAAGTCTTGATTTTATTTAAAAACACTTTTCACACCTTAGAATTGTGTGAATGAGAAGACATCTCGAAACAATTCTTGACAATGAAAGTCGGCAATGTACGACAGAATTTGCATGATGTATAAGAAAAAAAATTATTTTATCATTTTAAAAATTTTATTAAAAATCTCGGAAACGTTTTAATTTATTCATGACAAAAACACTTTTTCGTTTTCTCCGCGATGGTATGTGCTCGACCCTTTCTACTGACCCAAGTAATATCCATAAAATTTGAATGAGAATTAAGCGCATAATATTTTATAAACATTATTTGTGTATTTTATTGTATGTATAAATCAACATTATATTGACTTTTTTTTTTACCCCGATTGTGTGTGTTTCCCATATGTATTTCTTTTTTTGCTGATGCCATTATGAAGGTTTTTATGAAGTAACTAATTTCACTTCTAGGCGATCGATCGGTGTTTAATTTTAATGCTAATGGGGATTTCCGTGTGAATAAAAGTTGTGAAATGTTTTATTATTATTAGTTTCTATGTAATTTTGAACTTAAAATAAGTCTCATCCCATTATTAACTTTTCATTTATTTTATTTTTATAAATTATTTTTTAATTACTTGGTGCAACTCTTAACTTTTCCAACATTTAACTTATCAACCGGTTTTTTAATTATCTGCATAAAACATAGAATATATATAAAAAGTTTTTGAAATGATCTTATGTTTGGATTTACCGAAAAGAAAAACGATTTCAATAAATCATAAAAAAGTAATTATCCAATCGATTAACAAGTTTAAAATGTAGATTTAGCTTTTTTTTTTTTTTTTTTAATAAATCATACAATATGAAAATAGTAATGACGCAAATATTTGTTTCCAATTTAGTATTTGTTGATTAATTCTGAAAAAAATGTTGTGTAGCTAACTCGTTCATGAACTGGTTTTTGTATTTATTAGTTACGGGGAGATAATTCAGTGTCAACAGAAAGTTGTTGAAAAAAGTCCTTATTTATTGGTTGAGCATCTTGGAATAATCAGTGCGTTTTTAATTATCGAGCAATCATTTATCTTTGTAATGAGCTTAAATTTTGAAGTATCGTTTATCATTATAATGATTTTTTCCATGATTTATATTTTATGGTTCTGTATTTCATATACCAGCACGAATACAAATAAATGTGTAGTTTAATTGTGTTTTCTTTCTTTTTTCTTCTAAAGTGATATTTTTTAATCTATAGAAAATTGAAAATAAAGTTTTTGTTTGGGAAAAATGACTTCATTTCAAGATATTTCGTTTTACATTTTTGTTTTCTACTGAGTTTTTAAATTTGCGATGCTACAGAAGATTTTACATTCTTGTGTATGGTTTGAGCTACACTAGTTATAATAAAAAAACTAATCTTGGGAAGAAATATAAACACTTATCAATTTCTAATACCTTTTTTTAAAAATCTCTCAGCAATTCTTTTTTCTTTCTTTTTGAATAAAATCTATTTTCCTTAAAAGTAGTTTTTTCTCCCTAAATTTTATTAAAATTTTGAATGATTGCTTACAAAAAAAATTTTTCATGTTTTCAAAAATTGTTATACCCGCAAAATGTTACCTTCACTCAGAAATTGTTGAGAATATTTCAAATTACATTAATTTCAAAAGAGATGAATTTTCCAATTTTTTTTTTTTTTAAAGCTGCGTTTAAATGTGAAACTACTGACATATTTCAATACTCAATAAAAATCGATTTTTCGCAAATCACGAAATCTTATCATTTATGAATGCATTCGGGTGTCATTATTTACTAGAGTTCTGTGTATGCAATCCTTTCCATTATTGAGGAAATACATTCTTTTAATCAGTTTATGATGTAACAAACAATTTTTATTTTTGTTCTTAAAGAGTATAAAAACATGAAATAAAATATTAATTAAAAATTCCATTTGTCGCATCACGAATTCATAACGAACATAACTTTTGGCTGTTCTTGCTTTGCAATATATTTTTTTTTATCCGAATAAACCTTTGGAAGTAGACCAGAAATGATCACACATTTAAATGTCTAGACGCTGTCGTATAGATGTGAATAGGTGGGTACTAAATCTTCACATTTGTCTGCTTCTGACCGTTACTCATGCAACGGTTATATTTTTAAATTATTTGACCTAGTTTCGAAGCTCTCGTTTTGATTGATCACGTTTTGCGTACTGTTACTCACCTGAGTTATTTTTTGTGATAAACGGATTCGATTAAAATTCATTCTTATTGAGTTATTTATATATATATACACACACATTTTTTAATATATCTTTGATTTGAATAAACATATTCGAATTTATCTCTTTCTTCAGGATAATCGATATAATGTTCTTTTTTAAAGAAAATTATTAAAAAAGATCTGGACTTAAAACAATTGATTGTTCCAATTACATTAATTTAAAATTATGAAATACAATTATTTAATTTTATAAGTTGGATAAAGAACCCAAATAAGAATAACAATGTTTGAAAGTTTATTATATTTGTGTGTGGGGGGGGGGATCTTTACAAAGCAATGAATTCGAATGTTATAAATAAAATTTTAAATTTAAGCTTCGGTCTTATTTTTCCTAAAGACTAAATTTCCTTTTAGACTAAATACCTGCAGTGTAATACAAGTTAAATTTCTAGAGGCTCAAACCTCAGATTGTCGTAGTGTAGAAGTTTGGATTGTTGGAAGACCCGCTCAAGTGTCGTCCTTAACTTCACTTGACCGAGGCCCAAAATATTACAAAGGTCCGTAGCGAATAGCCCTCGCGGTATTATAAAATGCGAAGTTAGTAATAAATCAAATATTTTTTACATATTAAAATACTCGACTATCCTAGGGAAATGTTCGCTTTTTGTGAAACAAAAAAATTTTCGGGATTAAATTATAAATATCATGGTTTTTTGTCGTTCATAATATTAATAATTAGAAACAAATATGTTACAGTTGCAAGAATGTAGATTAAATTAAGAGTTTACTAACCTCTAGTACAAATTAGAATATATAAACTTGATGCCGAATTTATTCATGTATTCCAGATTTCTCTCTTTGGCGAAAAAATTTATTTTGAAACAAGTTTAATTATTTTTTAGATAATTGACAGGATTTTTACTGAGTAGGAAGAATATTTTAAAGATAAAATAAATTCATGACGTGTGATCCATTCTCGATATCAAAATCGGCGAGAGCATCTTATAATCGAGATGTAAGGCACTTATATTTGAAAATTGTTTCCGTAAGGTCTCGGAGAATTTATTACTTTTAAAGTTGGGGGGGGGGGGCATTTTTATTTCAGAGGAAACTTGAATTGTGTGTGTGTGTGGTATGCAAGAACCAAATTTTTTTTGGAAAACTAATTTTACTGTAAACCGAAGCAAAATTAAGCAATGAAAACCAATATGTTTTTCTGTATTGGGAGGAATTGCATCCATTGAACGTGTAATAAAAACTTTTTTAAAACATATTTTCATCACCAAAAAGAACATTCGAATTAAGAGTTGGAAGAAGCATAATTCAACTAAAAAATTTATTACTGTGCATTTTTTTTCGAATATTTATGACCATAATTTTTTATGATTTTGATGTATTGGATATTGACATTTAAATTTTAAAATGAGTTTCTCAAAGACATTCCATTATTATCCGTAAATTTTGTAGAAGTTACTAGAAACTTTCAAATTTATGTTTTGTTTTTTTAAACTGTATGATTCGCAGTTCTGTAAAAGTAGAGTTGGAAGATTTAACGCCTGTCGCACGCTCGAAGCAAGAATTTTTTTAGCGTTATTCATAACTGACAAGACATTTTCTCTGAAAAACATAACTCAAGCTTTCGAATATGAAGACTTTTAGGTTGAAAACTTATTTATTACATTGTCATACTTGTTCACCCCCAAACGCAATAATCTCCCCCTACCCTTCATAGACAACAGCTTGCCCCTCATCTATCAGGCAGGTAGGAAACCACTCAACTCCCCCGGCGATCGTTTGGAACAGCGGGTCAAATATATTTCATTCCTTTCCTCAACTTTCACCTCTCCCAGACCTGTATGATGTGAGCCTTGGGACTTAACTCCATCTATCATTTGTTACTTAAAAAACAAAAGCCAAAAAGAAAAAAAGCAAATGAATTGAGACCACACGCCGTTTAGTGTTTTTTACTTGAAACAATCAGATAGAACGAAGTTTGTCTTCTATTTAATTGAAACGTTCATGGTAGAGATAACTATTGTGAAAGGCACATTACGACGTTCGTTTACATTTGTGGATTTTTAAGTAACTTGTTTTGTTATTGTTTGTAAAGTCTTAACAATCGCACCATCTATGAGTTTTCTGTTTAAAAATATTTTCTAAAAAGTGTGATTTTCGAGAAACCATTTAAATTTTCTTTTAAATGAAGTATGTCGCTTTGAAAACCTAAAGTTGAAATGAAGGTGAAATTGAATTAACTGACATGCGAGTATGTGCCTTTCGTATATGTACACTGTTAATGGAAATTCAGTCATGTAGCTTGGATGGTAATTCGTTAAATGATTCTCAAATGTTTCTTTTCATATTAATATTTATCACCGCTAAAACAAAAACGTTATGAACATGACTATTGCAAAAAAATTCATCTTGTTTTGATGAAAAATATTTTCTTGTGACAATAGTTGAGCCGGTCTGCTTTATATAGCAGATGCCTAATAACCAATGAGTTAAATCTTGTTTCCACCTACGCGATCGTCATTTGCCACAAAGATTTGGTTCCGTGATAGATTAAGGCTGAGTTTTCCATTTTCACATAGCATAATGTAAACTTTTAAAAATGAGCTACTATTTTAAGTTTCATCATTTATCGCTGAACCAGGGGATCGGCAGGCTTTCAAAAGAGAAGAGCCAAGGTTATTTACGCATATATGTGCGCAGCCAGAAGACCTCCCATCTTCAGGAGCTGTCATGATTAAAACTGTCGTGCTCAAACTAATATATTTAGTAAATGTTTAATTTTTTGTACAATTAACTGAAAAGTTAAGTAAAGCATAGAGATAGAAAGCTTGAAGAGCCTCAACCACCTATAGAAACGCGGTCTGCTGACCCCTGCACTAGACTTAAGTTCAAAATGTTGTCCGTCGCCAATTAGAAGCATATATAGTCTTGGTATACATGCGTATGATGGAGTTTAAAAATTTAAGCATATCATCATTCAAGAACATTTTTTTTGCGCTGCGTTTTTGTTTCATTGTTAAAAATGTCCTTGGGATAAGCCTCATTCGGTGTATTAAATATAGCAGCGTAATATTTTGAAATGAGAGTTAATGCGTTTCGGGGTTCATATGTTGTTTTGTAACAATACATACCTTTCTTAATACAATCGTTTTCATTGAGTGCTTTGAAGCCCATCCAGAGCAATGTAGAGACACTAGAAAGATATAAGTAGCAGTCATCCATTATATGAATGTAGTGCAAGGCCAGCTGTTTCGCATTACCCTTCAAAAAACCAGTGCTTGTTGCTTTTTTTTAATACTCAGTGATGTAAGAAAAAGAAGACTCGTAGAATCTCCGTGAAGGAGGGAGAGAAGATCTTACTCGAATGTGCTTAACTCCGTCAGGGCCCCCTATTGTTCTTGGCAAATGAAGCGCGAGAGAAACAATGGGCCTTTCCAACCCCTCCGAAAACAAGTCGATTTACTAGACTTCCCTGTTCCGTTGGGTGCAAGTTGTGTCATTCACACTCTTGGATCGGATTTCTTTAGTTGTGCCGGCAGAAAAGTATCATTCGAACGGTTTTCGTGAGGGATTGCTTCCTGCGGTATATTCAGACTGTTCGTTATGTTGCGTGATGCCTAACGGCTTTGTTGACTCACGTGAATGCTGTTGGGGCTTACGTCTTGCTCGTAGACTGGTTTACACAGATGGACACATGGCAATGGATAGGTATTAAACGATACCGGAGCATAAGCATGTAAATAATTTAACTGTCGATACTTGAAAATTTAGCAGTTTTTATGTGCTTGATGACAATGCTAATTGACCATGAACGAATCAGTCGATGAATCACGAACATTTGATGACCATGAGTACGATGATCTCTGAGAATTTGCGTTTCATTCAATTTGAGAAGCTGTGTGTAACCTGGTGGCAAAGTCACGAATCAGTTGCTGAAACGTGGGTTTGAGTCATGATTCCGCCAAAGACCTATATGAGGTGTAATTGGAATTATTGCAAAAAAATGAAACAAAGCTTTAAAAACCATCAATTCTTGGTACAGAAATGAGAGACTGAGATGGTTATTTAATTTTAGCTTTCTCATGGATAACGCGCGCGGAAACTAAAATCGAGACACTTGTCGTAACAAAGAATCTTTTATCCACGGATATAAATTTTGTCGAACGTTAACAATGTGTCTTGAGCTTGTTATTGTGCCATTTCGGTAGATTACTACTTTTTGTTAGTGAAACTGACAAAAAAATTGCTAATATTTTTTAGATTTTAATCGTACCTTTTCACTGAGGACATCCGATGTGTCGACAGTGGTTGATCAGTAGACCACAATGCCTCTGAAAGTATAGCAGGAAGCTGACTCAAACATTGAATAATTATCTTCAGAAAACCATTACAGCATCACACTCCCATATATTTATTTAAAATGTTCTTCTTTTTTATTTCGGCAATTACTCGCTGACTATTTTTCTTCAGAAAGTTACCTAAATGTTCGACCATTACTGTCGCATTCTGCTTTGCTGAATCTTTATGAAATGAATTGTATGAAAAATTATTATATATGAATCTTTATCTTTCTGAAATCATTTATGTATATTTTTTCACATGGTGCTTACGTAGCATGTACAAATAATTTAACTCATTTTGTATTTTAAACAAATAGGGCTTTAATTTTACGAGAAGACTTTAAAAAATACATTTTGCCTCTGTCATGAAAATAAATCTTGCGTTTATTGTAAATATATTATTCCGCAGATTAAAGTAGGAACAAAATATATTTATTTAATACAAAAATGTAAAATACTGCACGCTTTAAAAAGATAATATGTCATTCGCCTTTGAATAATTTACAAACATTGTCATTCAAGGGCGGAAATTATAGAGATTTGCAGCTGTGTGTAATTATGCTTTTCGACTTTTTAAAAAAAAAAATTCTGTGACCACACCCTTGCGGCCCTGAAAATTGCTAGCATTTGAGTTCAACTCGTCTACCTTGTAATCGTCTTTTGACATAGGATTGTGTATGTGTGATTTGTTTATAATGACATTTTCTTTTACTGGGGATATTGATTTTTGTTAACAATATGTTTTGACATATCTATATGGGCATGATTTTAAATGACAAGACAACGTTTAATCTGGTTCCTCTTCACTAGAATTGCTTATACTAAGCGAGGGCTTGGAAGATAAAATTTTAACATCCAGCACACCCTTTATTCGATGATCTTTAGATAATTAGCCAAAATGGCCTATTTGGTGCAATGAAGAAGTGGATCTTCGCCCCGCCAGTAATAAATATAAGCTTTGAAACTTTGAAAATGTTGAATTATATTATTAAATGAGTATATATATTTATATTTTTGATTGCTCTACCTGTAGTAATTGAGCGCAATTTTTCAGACCCAATTTTTACGCAATAGTTTAAAGTAGTTCTTAGTCACGGTAACATAACAGAGGTAGAACCAGCGTTAAACTTCAACATAAGATTATCACATTAAATTTAATTTTTTCTTCATATTAATGTGGTGGTAGCTGGAGAATTATACAGTACACATAACAACCATCTTCAATTACTTGATTGCTAACTGATAAAAACCATGAAGTTTGTCGGATTACCTTATACAACTCTATTACCAGTTAATATTCAATATGAATACTTTTGTGTAACTCATAAAAATCCAAATGAGGAAAAATAACTTGATAACGATATTTTAATTGGACTGGATTCGTCATTGATGGTTTCCGGTAAAAGTTAAAAATCACAAGTCAGAAAGGTCATGAAGTCCTTTCCATTCTCTTGCGGTGAATCTTGTTTGGATATCATGGGTAGACCTTCTAGTTGCAGGTTTTTTTTTTTTTCCTAAACGAAGACCTGCCTTTTCTTGAAGGCCATCGAAATAGTAAAACCAACCTTGCCCTTTTTTGCGGGCGGACCATGACTCGACTCCTTAAATACGCCATGTGCCCCTTTTTTAAGTATCTGTAATAGGCTTCCTGCCTGAGAACTGGATTCGTCATCTGATTCTCGACTTTGAATTGAACTCTGGCCCCTCTTGACTTCCACAAGAGGTTCTTACTTGTAAAAAGAAAATCGGCTGACTTAGTTTGTGGTTTCTTCGAATTAGCTTTGAGTTTCTTTTTCATGTTCTCTAAGAAATGGTTAACAAACAGTTAGTGTTGAAAACGGAGGTCAAATGCTTTGTTGTGAATTTTTGCTTTTTCTCGTACTCCTTTTTCGTATTGTTTTGGGAATTAACAAACAGCTAGTGTGGGAAACGGAGAGGTCAATTGCTTTGTCGAGTTATTTTTGCTTTTTATTTATGCGTGTAAATAGTGTTCAAAACTGAGTTATTCAGTCCTCACTGAAAATGGTACAATCCATTTCAACATATGCAATCATTTTTCTGCACTGAATTTAAAAGATTTCTATAATTTGGTATAAGATATTTAAATTCTTATAAAACTTCTTATTGAGGTACGAGCTAGCGAATTAAGATCTAAATTTCATCAGTCTCGGGGAATTAAAAAAAGTTATTGCTTTTTAAATCTGTATGAGCTTCAGTGTTCTCAATGGTAGCACGTAGAAATTGCAGATTGGATATAAAAGAATCATTCCTGTCGCCTGACAGATTTGAAATTATAATGTATGGGTATGGTAAAAAAAACGTGAGGGTATCGATTATCTCTTTCAATATCACGAATCTATTCCATAATGTCGCTACTTATTATTCTCTTTGTCTATTATACATATCGAATCTTTATTCGAATCCTGGTTTCAATTGAAACCGTCTAGAAAAGTAACATTGATTGTTACATCTTGTATTAAGTTTCAAATTTCTGCTTGTCTTTGTACCAGAAAATCGCCATCTCCTTTTATGATGGCTTGTCGTAGAAGTTAGGAAAGCAAACTACTAGCACGCCTTTCTCATATGATTAAGGCTTACAGTTACGTGATTTGTCTCCAATAGGCTCGTGTTGCTCCTGACCTAAGTTAATTGCAACCAATCAACCCTTCACAGAATGAGAGCTGCTACTCTTTAAATTCTATTTTATATCGGGGCTGGAGTTTGGTACTGCCCAAATTTCCTAAATCTACACCTTGCACAAATAAAACTCTTGATTTATTACAAAATGCTGTATTCCACTAAAGGAAAGTGGCAACAGTAGTTGCGTGGTCGAGTCGGAATTCATGACCAGCATTGTTTCTGTTTTAACCTTTAGTCCACTAAAGACACCCCAGGGTTGATGTACTTTAAATCATTCGAGGCTTAAATCCCTTACATTGGTGTAGTGTATAATTGTGGTGCCAGCTTGTGTGTCAGCTCGTCGCTTGGCCATTGCTCAGAATTACGAGATCCCTAGCCATTGATGTAGCTAATCCTGCTTGAGCCCTGTATCAAAATTCATTGCGGGACCCTTTTTAGTTACCTTTTAATATTTTACGATGTTTCTCGCACATTTTGGGATCCAGTAGCTTGAGGTCCCGTATCATTGATACGGCGGTAGCCACGCCCCTGTCCCTAGCTTATAGTTACTTCAGTGTGTGACGTCAAAGAAGCTGTAGCACATAAATTCAGCAAGACATCAAATTTCTCTTGATGTGTTTCAGAACGGCATTTATATTTGTTTCCTTGTTACTGGATACCGCTTCGAAATGTCTGTTGCCAATAACCGGTTATGTAATTTTCGTTTGACACGAGTTAGAACTGAATCAAATTCACACATGTTACAAATAACTGCATGTTGCCATGACACAATCGTTTTTTTTACAGTGCCTTTAAAATATAATATTCAGTAAAGAATGTTTCACTTTAACATTTTCTTTGAAAAATCCATTTTCTGTTTATAGCATGGGAGTCTAAATATGGAATCCATTTCATTCACGTAAAAAAATCGATAACCTCAAGTATTCTGCTCTCCTTATTAATAAAGCATAAATATTGTACTAATGCTGGGATGTTTTTCTACAGGCAACGAAATTTCTGCACGACTTTCGATTTATTTTTAATTAATCGATATAAAATAACCGATAAAAAAAGGGAGAGAAAATGTTACTTAACTGCCAACATTCCAGATGTTGGAACCGCGAAGCTTTCTGACTCTTGAAACATATTTATTGCATGCGAAATGACTGTTGTTTTTATTTCGAATCACTTAAGCGAGTTCCTGTTAAGAGAGAAGGCGAGTGGAAAAGAGGAACGTAATAGAGGATAATGAACGTCACATTTCAATTACGAGCCAATTCTATTGCATCGCTTTACTGAAAAACTATTTACGAAATAGTCATGGAGGATCTCTGCATGTTATTTACATTTCTCCTATTAACTCTGTTGCCCTTTCTGCTCAGAGTGTATCACGTTTCTCGTGTACTTTCCCAACGTGTGTAGCAACCATTGTAAGAGCGTTCCACTCGCCTGCGTTCGGGAAACACTTGGATGGAGTGACGTAACACGTCAATACACTGTATCTCGATGTGACTTACGATGTCACAGTTGAGTAGTCGTGTTTTTTGTTGTTTCCCTAAATATACACAGAAATTCCCTAATTTCGTTGGAGATTTCCCTAAACTGAAATCAGATTTCAGTTTTTTGAAAAAAAAAACTGTGTAATATTGGTTTTATATTGCGGATTACTCATTATGATTAAAATCTTTTAATAAAACAATAAATTTAGCGATACATATGCTTTTAAATGTTTAGATCGCGCAGTTTTAGAAAATATTTAGTGTCATATTTTGCCTCAATATCTTTTTTTTGCAAAATAAAATGCCTTTTGATTCTGCCTTTTCTATCCACTATCACAGTGTTTAAATCCAAAATTTGTCTTCTGTATATATTTTACAAAAGAGATTTTTAACTTTTAAGAATAGGGTTTAGTTCTATATTTGGTCTCAAAATACTGACTGTGCTGTATCTTAAAGCAATTCGAAACATAAAAATAGTTGATTTTTTTAATATTAATATAAAAAAAATAGTATTTTGTTAAGCATTTTTTTGACAATAATAATTATTCAAATCGAAAGTTTTTCAACACTCTTGTCTTGAGTGTGTGTTAAGAAATTTGCTTTTCGTTTTGATTACATTTTTCATCTTTTTCAAAAATTTATTTTTAAAATACTACTTGAGATTCAAATTTTGCTTAAAAGCCACAAGAGTATAAAATTTCATTTTTATTGACAAAAAATCATGTTCGGTTTTAATTTTTTTTTATTAAATGCAAAAAAAAATTTTCTCTATTAATAATTTCAGTAAATCTTGGATCAAATTTTTACTATGTATTTAAATATAAATATATATATATGTAATAGACGTTGGCCGTTGGAATGGATTTCTTTATATGATTACTATTTTTTATGATTGATGTTGCATATTCAATATTATTGAGGAGGCTGTCTTGAGGTTAGTTATTCTTGTTTATTGTACACTGAACAAGTAGACATACAGACGGATTCACAAATAAACACACATAACACAAACACAAAACAAGCTGCAGCCGACTACATGTTGAAGCAGACAAATACAGAAGCGAAAGAGGGAGTGGTCCCCAGGAATCTCGGTATTTAAAGGCTTCTCAAATCACATGATCTGAGTGGGTGGATAGGTGTAGTTTAAAAGACTCTCGTTAGGCGGCGGATTAACTTATTACTAAAACGTTGGTCCTGAAGGGATGGACCATTGGTAGTTAAAAGTTATGAAAAAGGATTATATTACTGGGAATTATTACATTTCCCCCCTCCGCAAGACACGTGTGTGCGCTGGGGCCCTTAGTACACACCCATATCCTACAGAGATATTAATTTTAAAATTTAAATTTAGATTAATATTTATTTTTAAATTTCCCTTCACTTTAACACATGAAAATGATTTGGAACAAGGAGAATATGTGGTTATAAAAGTATGAAACAAATATACATTAATAAATTACAAATATAAAATTGTACAATACAAAAATATCAAAATAAGATTATTAAATACCTAAAATAAAATGAAAACAGAAACTAAATTTTAAAAATAATTGTAAATGACACACATCCTGTAAAAGTTTTAGTTGAAACAAATGAAGTTAGTTCTTTCTAGTTGCCTTGCCCAAGTTAGCTAGACTTTGCAAGGTTGAGACGTGTCCGGACACTTGAAGATGTAAATATGCTAGGTCAGAGGCTTCAGTAGAAGGATGTTGTACCTCGTTTGGAACATGTGGAACACCAATAGGCTTCCCTATGCACTGGGACGCAGAGTTTAAAGGTGAGCCATATATTGAAATGGAAGTTATCACAATATTGGGTTTTAAAAGACACTGGTATGTGAAAGAATTGTCTGTCGCAAATACTGCATGGAGATGATGGTTATGAAATAGTTATGTGCCACATTTCTAATATGAATTCACAAAAATACATTTTTAAAACACAGAAAAAAAATTAAAATATAAACTTTTTTTTAAAAAACAGATCTAAAATTGCATGAAAGAGCACTGAGGGTGGAAAGAGGCTGAAAAGAAACAAATTAGGATGACCCACGCCTTGCACAATCTTTAAGACAAGTTTTACTTCTTATCGTGAATATGGAGCACAATAACTTCAAAAACAAATATCCCTAGATTGGAAATTGCAAGTCGACCAAAGAGATTTTTTTAAAACTATTTATAACTTTCTTTTATGTATTAATTTTATTATGACAAAGGTATAAGTTTGGTGGCAATAGTATATTGACAATCAAAGGTGTATTCCCTTGAGGTACTCACTATGCACAATCCTTGCAAAACCCTTATTATTTATTCTAAATGTAAACATTTGCTTATTCATTTATTACTATTTTCTCAGCCTAAGTGCTCTCAAAACCACTATTATTTCAAACACATTAAAGTTGTTCATTTTCATATCAAATAAATTGTTCATTCTAAAAAGTAAATCGAAGAGAAAACAAAAATTCTTAAAACCACATTAAACATATCAAATATAGTATCAACATAAAATTCTCAAAATAAAAATATCAAATCTTTGGTATTGATTCAGAAAACACTGTAAAGTTATCAATTCTCATGTTAAATATCAAAACAAAAAATGATCATTATGAAATATATGCAGTTTATTTTCAAAACAAAACATAGCATTAAGTAAATTTAATCCGAAATTTCAAAATGTAAAACCGAGAACCCTGGAAACATTTTCACACACACAAAATGGTAAGTTTATAACAACATTCACAATAATATTTACGTGGAGTTCACTGCCCAATCAATTAATTTAAATGCAATCGAAAAATAAAAATTTGTTACACAATATTGAAAAAAACATTAGAATAAACCAAAAAACAGTACAATGGTGGTAGGGACCAAAGAATAATTTTTAAAAAATAAACGATGGGGGTATGACCCATAATATTGAAAGAAACTCTGGGGTAAAACCAGACACATAAAAAAAATTGCGGGGTAAGACCCGGCTTATAATAAAAAAAATGCTGGGTAAGACCAGGCTTTAAATGAAAAAAATTATATTGGTACCACTACCCCATACACCATTTCATATGGAAAACTTTAAAACTTAAATATTTTCAAAATATCTAAACCATAAATTAACATCATTGTAAGATTTGGATCAAAATAGATTATTAGAAATAACACTTTAGATTTGTTTGCAAATTATTAATATGCATATTAATTACGATATTGTTCTTAAACATTTTAAGATAAATTATTAAAAACCAATAATAAGAAAATATACACTCAATTTAGAATTTCCTAATAATTTCAAATGACAGAACAAAAATGCATTATTTATTGTATGGATTAATATTGCAATCTGCTTAAACACACTAATCAAAAATTTGCTGAGCGCACATTTAACCTTCACGTTTTAAAACATACACTCGTAGCACTTAAAAAGATTTGTAATCCAATCTGGCTTTTAACACATTGATGATAAAAACTTTTTCTTCTTTCACAACCTCGAGCACTTTGTAAATAATTTGAAAATTATTATTATTATTTTTTTTTCTTTCATATACTTTAACATCAAAATTGAAGTTTTTCGACGGAGTGGAAAAAGAAGGGAATTTCCCCGTTCCGAACACTCTAGCACATCCTATGATGAAAAAACACAAATCGGAAATTTTTTCCGTACAACGGAGAAGCAAAAGGGGAATCCCCGCATGTTGAACGTTAATCCTTTGTTCCTCCGGTAATCCTGCCAGGGCGTGGCAAGTGGTAACGAAGATTCTTTATTAGACATTCCCTGAAATATTTTATCCAACATTTTTATCTTGACTTACTAATTTCTTTCCCGCGTAGAACTAACCATCCTGCCGACTCTTGTAATAGACGTTGGCCGTTGGAATGGATTTCTTTATATGATTACTATTTTTTTATGATTGATGTTGCATATTCAATATTATTGAGGAGGCTGTCTTGAGGTTAGTTATTCTTGTTTATTGTACACTGAACAAGTAGACATACAGACGGATTCACAAATAAACACACATAACACAAACACAAAACAAGCTGCAGCCGACTACATGTTGAAGCAGACAAATACAGAAGCGAAAGAGGGAGTGGTCCCCAGGAATCTCGGTATTTAAAGGCTTCTCAAATCACATGATCTGAGTGGGTGGATAGGTGTAGTTTAAAAGACTCTCGTTAGGCGGCGGATTAACTTATTACTAAAACGTTGGTCCTGAAGGGATGGACCATTGGTAGTTAAAAGTTATGAAAAAGGATTATATTACTGGGAATTATTACATATATATATATTTAAAAAATAAAACGATTATTAAAAAAGTTGCAAAAAAATTTAATGAAACAAAAATATATCAAGATAATTAAGAGAACTCGTAAATTTTATACTGCATTTATGTGGTTTTCAGAGCCATAATTCATAAGGTAGTTTGTAGAATATCAATTTGGTGAGCGATGGATAGAGGGCGTCATATTTCCGGACACCATCATGTAGCGGGGCTTAAAGTCCTTGCGTTGACGTGGCGTGGATGTGGATAAAAAGAAATGTTGGCTTATGGGTGTTGCCCCTTATTTTGATCGTGGTTTCATTTAAAAGCCCTTTCGTCTATTAATAAATGGTCGTTTTATTTCTAATGCGGCGTTTAATTTAAATAATCCAACTGATAGACCATAGTTTATTTGCTAATCATAATTTATGCCTGTAAATGTACACCCCCGCCCCCCCCCCAATCCAAGAAAAAAAATCATTTTCTTTTCTACTTATGGTCCCCAAAACAAATAAACAAATAAAAAGTGTTAAGTAAAGAACGATAACTGCCTTTGTTAGACAGTAAAACGCACGATAGAATATACAGGTATATTTCACAATATTTACATTGGCCTTGGCAAAGAACCGTTGTGGTCACGAACTCGGGGCCGAAGTTGTATCTCTTGTGTCTTTAAGTCCTGGTGTCGCTAAAGATACGGCCTCGGTAGCCTATAGGTCAAGGTAAAGGACTCGCGGCCGGCGTGTCGTGAGTTCGAGCCGAGAACTACTGAAGACCCACCGTGTAGAAGAGCGATGCACGTTAAATCTGTCGAGAGCTCAAAACGTCCTCCCGTTGGTGTGGTGTCGGAAGTGAGGAGAAGGAGGTGCCAGCTCAGGTACTAACCATGGTTCAAATTTACGAGGTCCATCGCCAAAAGCCCTCGAGTAGTTGAAGAGTGCGACGTTAATATTCACTCACTCACGCTGCTAAAGATACGTTACATAGAAAGGTTGATGATTCAATTTAAATCTGTCGAGGCTCTTTCTCTGGTTGGCGTAGGGAGGAAGTTTCAAGAGTGGAGTACCAGCTTCAGATGTCTTTGTCACTTGATTGTGATTCAGAATACGACATCCGTTGCCAATAGCCCTCGAGTAGCTTCAGAGTGAGAATTTAATTATTTATAGTAAAAACAATGCCAGCTGGGTGACGTAGTTGATTCTGTTGCTGGCCTTCTGCACCTAAGGTTGCGAGTTCGACCCCTGCTCAAGTTGGTGGATTTTCATGATGCAGAAAACTGCGACCATGTCGTATTATTATACGGCATGTAAAAGATCCGTAGAGTGTCTATTTGACTTGGGTGCTCTCGGCAAAATTAAATCCTAGTACATGTTCGCCTCGTTAGATCTCAGGTGCCTCCCTCTAGGGAGGAAACTAGGTGTCAAAATTACCTGCGGCGATTGGTATCTGCAATGGAAAAACTCCAATCCGCAGCCCATTAGAAATAAAATAAAAATAAGAAAAATTATACACCTGTAACAGGTTGAATGTTTATATTTTAGGCGCGATTTTTATAAATGAAAAGTATGTCAAACATACGACTTGTTCGAAACGTTTTTATAACTTCCCTTATTTCTAGGTATGGTCATACTAATTGTGACAGGCACCGTTTCGAATCAAGCCATCTGGCAAATCATCAGAAGCAAGGACTGCAAATAAAAAAAAATATTCTCACTCTTGATGAGTTTTTTTAACACCGTGCTCTACTTGACAGTGGCCTTGTGTTAGCAACGCGCAGCCTCGTCTGAAGTGCTGCTGCTGGCTGTGCGTTGTAGCGGCGAACCGACTGAATGGAGAGGATGGAGAGTCGGATTTCTGTTTTAGTAATCGGCCACTTGGTCCGGAAGGTCAAGGGGGTTATCCGAGACTGATTTTCGAAAATAAACAAAGTAAAGCGCTGTTGTGAATGAAGCGTTCATCACTTGATAAACGGAGCGCTCTGCTGTCGAAGACTTGATAAGTTTTGGGAGTCCGTCTCCCCAATGGGAATTTCGAAAGAATAATAACAAGTTCGTTAAGTATGATGCAGTCACCTATCTGAAACTCATTACGTTCCGGCTTTGGCAGTCAAAAATGCTGTCGTTTGATTTGACGGAGGAATTGGGTAATCTATCTGCGGTTCTGATAAGAGAAATGAATTAATGATCGAGCAATCAAATAGTTTAATTCGTGTAAACACTGTCAACGATTTAGTCTTTTTATTTTTTCTAATGAGAAGCAATGACACGACCCGGCGACTTTTTGGCTTATCTCAATATGGAACGTTGTATCTTTTTGAATAAAATTGCTTAGATAAAACTTTTTTAAATTAAAAAAAAAGAGGGAGATCTGCTTCCATAACGAGAAAAATTATAGTGTTTACTGATGAGCTTTCTTTTATTGCATAGTATTACTCCTTGTGATAACATTTTTTAATGATTTTTTTGTTTTCCGCTAAAGTATAGAAATTTTTTGGTGAATTTTTTTTAGTTTAGAGTCAGATAAGGAATTGAAATATAATTTTTTTTAATTCGAAAAATTTTGACCTGAGAACACTTTGATCCCTTGCGAAATTGAAGGAGTCAATTTCTTTAAACATTTTACAATTTGCTGCTATTTGGGATGTGGGGCTATTGTAATGTTACCATCTTTTCGGTCTCTCTGAAATCATACGATGCTTTTCAAGTATTTATAGAGTAAAATAATATGTGTTCTAGAAGTAACATACAGAATGAACCATGATCGCAAGCTTCTTAGCCATTGATATCCCAATTTGTTCTTGAATTCAAGTCTTGATTCTATCAATAACATCTGAGAGGGGGTGGAAGCTCAGGTATCGTCCTTTTTACTTGATCCGAGGATCAAAAACACTCACCCCAGTTGCGCACACATCAATTTTTCAAGGGGTATCTAGGGTCGAAAGTCCACTATTCTCGTATCATGCTCCAATACGTCACCCAACATATTCTTTTTGATTTTGACAATTTTCGGGAACAAAATCAGTAAAAAATTAATTACTGAATGAATAATTAGCATTAATTGACAACATGAATTATTTAGAACAAATTATTAACTTTTACATACTATACACGCGTAGGATTGTAATCGATCTTGAAAAAAAATCAAGGGCTTTGGGGGTTGTCCGGCCCCGAGGACCCTCAGTAGTACATAAATGGGGGTTCAACATAGTGGTGGTGGTGAAGGTAGAGATAAGGTTGTGGTGGTTGTGATAAGATTGTGGTGGTAGAGATAAGATTGTGGTGGTAGAGATAAGGTTGTGGTGGTAGAGATAAGGTTGTGGTGGTAGAGATAAGGTTGGGGAACAGAGGCTGGAGGAGGTTGAGGCTGTGGCCAAGAAAAGGGGGTGGAAATCCCACCCCCTGCGTCTGGACCGGGAGGATGGTATCGCCCTTCTGACTGATAAGGGTTTCAGGGCTCTATACTGATAAGATATGGGTAGTGGAAATGTACTTTTAGCGATAACGAGTTATATTCTTATATAGTTTTAATTAATTGGGAAGAATTCTGATTTTTTAAATTACGTCATTGGAAGCAAATTTTAGTCTTGATGAAGGGAACCGACTTTTTTTGGAAAAATGGAACTTAACGTTAGTCAGAGCTATTTTTCGTTTCAATAAATGTTTTTCATTATTTTAAAACTAATTTTTAAAAAAAGTATATTTACTAGGGGTGCAATTTATGATTGATTTTAATTTCTATGTGCAGACTTAGACTTATAAAAATTCATAGAGAAATCTCCCCCAGAATGTGAGTAACAGCCATAAAATATTTCTATTTCTGCGGACGTTTTTCTAAAAATATAATGGATGGTCAGAGTTTTCTCAACGATTCACCTTTTAAATTGTTATTATTTCAAAGATTAAATAAAAAGCCTTAAGTCACAAGTAAGTTCAATTTTTTTCCCATCTTTTTTTCCCCAAAGAAATGAATTATAGCCTTTTAAACATGAAAGTGAATTATACAAATACAAGACATAAAATTCAAGTTATGAATAATTTACTTTTTCAACAATTCTAGAGAAAATAATTATGAGAAGGTTAATGTGTGTTATTCATGCAGAAGGTCTAGTCAAGGCAGAATCTATTGTAGAATTTTAAAATCTCATGTATCTAAATCTATTCATTTTCTTATCTCTTGCATTATTATCGCAATTTCTAAAGAAAATCATATTTCGAAACAATCAGATACCTTATTGAATTTTTCATTTCCAAAATATATTTATTCACAGCTGTTTTAGTTTATAGTTTTATATTATAAAGAGAGATATAAACAGAATTTTTTTTCCCACTTTTCATTATTTTTCCTTTTATGGTATATTAAAGTTTTTTTAAAAGTGATTATTAAAAAAATTTATATTTATATGAGTGAGTTAGTGAATAGTATAAGAAAATTCATTCCGCTCCCTCAAGAGCACGTGTAGACAAAAAAATACGGAATTAACCACTCATAACAAATGCAGAATTCTTAACAATCGAAACAGGGAAACATCAACATAGAAAATCGGAAAAAGGTGACTGTAAATTGATTTCTTAAGCTTCAAACTTTTTCATTACATTTTTTTCAAACTTAAGCTTCGAACGGAACCCTTAGAACTATGGGGTGATTTCGAGGACCCCATTCCTAGAATATTTCTTTAAATAATATTTAAAGTAGATCAACAAGTAAAATAGGTACTTTACGAAAAAAAAACATTTTTAAAAATCTGTATTGTTTATTAAAATTTAACATAATTTACTCACACATTAATAATATTAATTTGTGATATTTCCAAGTGTCACCTATACCATGCATTAAATTTAGTACTTGGGATATGCATTTTTTCCCCTACACAAGCTGTAGAAGTCTGGCCCCATTGAAGTTATATGCATTTTATATTATGATTTTATAATTCGTTTTTATATTTTTTGCCACTCACGTTGAGAAATGTTTTGCATTTAAATTCATTGTTCTGAATGGCATTAAAATGTTTATAACTGTGTGAAAAACTCTTGTGTATTTTGTATGAATTTGCAACCTAAAATTTAAGAGCTGTTCTTGCTTAAATCTAGATTTGCCATTGAATCTGTCGATAAGTTGTTCCCTCTCCTTCACTATGGGTCCCCACAATTGTATAAAGGTGTATTTTCCATTACAAAGCTATTGTACAAAACATTTCGCTAACGAGTGTAAAATTATTCCATAGTAGACAAGACAATATTATACTAGGTGGTACATATAAAGAAAAAATGTTTTAATATTTTCTTATATTACAATAAAATTTAAAAAGCTTTAATGGGTGGGATGAGCTTCAGAAACTTGTGGTTTCACACACTTCTCAGAAAAAACGTGATTTCATTTTGCATGCACTTTTATATTTTCCTTTTTTTTTATTGTCACTCGTGGAACTCCAGGGTTCCATGGAACACAGTCTGAAGACCACTGTCTTAATTGGACCCAATAGAAAACTGATCAATCAAGAGTTTATTAGAGATATTAAACATTTACTTATATATATACTTTCAATATGCTTTGTTGAAATTTCTTCAATTTTTTTTGAAAAATTTTTCAGGGTTTTCGTTTTTTTATTAAATCAACTTATTTATGAGAGCACTAGTTTTCTTTCAGAACAGCACTTTTTTTCCTATTTTATATAGGTGCAAAATAATTATAGGTATTTATTATTTTTTTCTAAATAAGTTATGAGATGGAAAAATTCTTTCCAATGAAAGCTGAGAGGCTTCTCTATTTTATGTTTTAAGAAATTAAACCAACTTCAATGACAGCTGTAATTATAGTTTACATATTTTGAATATCGATTTAAAAATTCAAATAGAATTCGCGTACGCTCAATGGACAAATATGATTTTTATGATTTCCTTAATCCATAGTTTTCTTAAAACGTTAATAAGCGTTTTTTTTAAATATGTATAAATATCAAAAACTCAGAATATAGTTTAAAAAATATTTAATTACTTTTAAAAGTTAAATATAATGTCAACAAGGAAATTTTATAATGCTGAGAAAGGAATGTTTAAGAAAATTTCTACTCCTCTTGCAAAACATGATTAACGTTTTAATCAACGACGGAATTAGATTTATTCAAAGAACATAACCCTTTTATAAAAATAGCAGCATAGATTTAGATGTGTTTGTAGATCACAGCCACAATAAAAAACTTAGTTAACTGCATTTGGATAATTTCAGTACGTAAAACAAAAACAAAAAAACCAAAGGGAAAAGATTTTTTTCCCCTCTAAATATCCTTATTAATAAGAAATTTTTTTCTAATTATAGAACATCATACACATATGAATATAATATCGAATAGCACACCACATTTAATTCCATCATATGTGATACCAAGGAATGCATGTATCGTTGAATTTTATTTTGTAGTTAGAGTGCACAAATGAGAGAAATTTACATAGCTCTGAAACAATGCTATATATCTTTAAACTTGTAAGGTATAAAAATTGATTTTTTTTTTCATTTGTCGTGCAAATGTTCTTTATACTTAATACATTTAAAACGGAATATAATATAATTTTTCTATACCCGTCAAATAATTTTTACGAAGTTTGAGTTCCTTTTCTGTTTAATAATAGTTA